>BQNB010115801.1:0-21486 GCA_026074375.1 Tanacetum coccineum
TATTTTGATGCTTTCCTTTCTTTCGTTGAACCCAAGAGTTATAAATAAGCATTGAAGGAATCCTGTTGGATTGAAGCCATGCAAGAAGAACTCAACGAGTTTAAACATCTTGAAGTTTGGGAGCTGGTACCTCATCTAGATCGTGTATGATTATTACCTTGAAGTGGATATACAAGGTAACATTAGACAAGCTGGGAGGTGTGTTAAAAAATAAGGCCCGTTTGGTAGCGAGTAGATATCGTCAGGAAGAAGGCATAGACTTTAAGGAATCTTTTGCTCCAGTTGCTCGACTTGAGGCCATCCGTATCTTTATTGCATTTGCTGCTCATATGAACATAGTCGTCTACCAAATAGATGTAAAGATCGCATTTTTGAATGGCATACTGCGTGAGGAGGTCTACGTTAGTCAACCGGATGGGTTTGTAGATCCAGAGAATCCCAACCATGTGTATAAGCTTAAGAAAGCCCTTTACGGACTGAAACAAGCTCCATTGGCTTGGTATGATATGCTCTCTTCGTTTCTACTCTCCTAGAAGTTCTCAAAAGGCACTGGTGATCCTACATTATTCATCAGGAGAGAGGGCAAAGGCATATTACTGGTATAAATTTATGTCAATGATATTATTTTTGCCTCCACTAAACCTGATCTTTATGAATCATTTTCTAAAATCATGTGTTCAAAATTCAAGCTGTCGATGATAGGCAAACTATCATTTTTCTTAGGACTACAGATTTCTTAGAGTCCCAGAGGCATCTTTTTAAATCAATCTAAATATGCTCTAGAATCTCTTAAAAATATGTTATGGAAACCTGTGAACCAGTGGATACTCCAATGGTGGCGAAATCTAAACTGGATGAAGATCCACAAGGGAAAGCCATTGATCCTACACGTTATCGTGGAATGATTGGCACCCTTATGTATCTCACATCTAATAGACCAGACCTTGTATTTGTTGTATGCATGTGTGCCTGGTATCAGGCAAAGCCTACCGAAAAGCACTTATATGCGGTTAAGCGAATCTTTCGATACCTAAGAGGAACCATAGATATGGGTCTGTGGTATTCGAAGGATTCTTGCATTGCTTTAACAGCTTTCGCAGATGCTGACCATGCAGGTTGCCAATATACCAAAAAAAGTACGTCTGGAAGTATGCAGCTATTAGGTGATAGATTAGTGAGCTGGTCGTCAAAGAAATAGAAGAGCACTGCTATATCCAGTACAAAAGCTGAATACATTGCCTTGTCAGGATGTTATGCTCAAATACTTTGGATGAGATCACAATTAACTGACTATGGCCTTGTGTTCAACAAGATACCTCTGTACTGCGATAACAAATGTGTCATTGCTTTATGTTGCAACAATGTCCAACACTCCTGATCCAAGCATATAGACATCAGACATCACTTTATCAAGGATCAAGTGGATAACGGGGTGGTTGAGCTGTATTTTGTTAGAACAGAGTATCAGTTGGCAGGCATTTTCACTAAGCCTTTAGCAAGAGAACGACTTGACTTTCTCATCAACAAGCTTGGAATGAGAAGTATGTTCCCTGAGACTTTAAAAAAGCTGGCAGACGACGAGGAAGAGTAATGGTGGTAAACTCTTCACATATCTACTATATCATATGTATATAAGAAAATCAGAAAAACCCAAAAAGATTTTTCATTTTATATATACTTTTCAAAAAGAAAATACAAAAATATAAAACCATAAAAAGAAAATACAAAATTGAAAAATCAAAAAATATAAACATATGGTGTTCATGACATGTTTTCTGAAAATCGATAACATTTACGGCCTTAGAAATGTCATTCAATAATGATACGAGGTACGGAGACTGTAAAATAAAGTTTGAGGCAGAAAAGTTACATTGTATTCAAAACATGTCCGCAAATGGGCTTGCTATTACTTTGTCAAATAGCACCGTCCTTCAATTTAAAAGACAAGATTTCATCAAAAAATTAAACTTTGGCCTCACATAATGAGAAATTAATTTTTCCTCGGAAATTGAATTACTTCCCCGATTCCCCCATATCAAAAGGCTTGTGTTTTACTTTGCAACACAACCGTGCTAAACTAAATCAAATAAGGTGTACGTGGACAGTATCATTTTTCTTATGTTAAAACGAGAGAAAATCTTGGGTGTTTTATTAGTGGTTTTTTTTTGAAAAAATAATATAACAATCAGGGTTTCTTCATCATGGCAAAGTTTTTATAAAAGAAATTTATCCTATCACTTTCAAACATGTCTACACTCTTTATATAAAAAGGACATTATTTAGGGGGAGAAAAACTAGTCAAATTCTGTCAAAAAAATGGAAAATCCTTTCAAAAAAGTTATCTTGCAATAAAATGGAAAAAAGTATTTTTAAAGCTATAACGGATCATCAATTAAAGGGGAGTTAATATCAATTTTAACCCAAAAAGGACTTAAGATGTTATTGGGGTTTTAACTTTTAAGGGTCCCTAAATGGGCAAAAAACTAGGGAAACTTAAGATCTAAGCTTACAACTTTAAGGCTTAATAGCCATTCATAAATTTGTGTTTAGACTTAGTTATAAGTTTAAAATGAAAATAGAAAAGGATATAAACAACAAGGGCCATTATTGCCATTTCAAGAAACATGGCCGGTTATACACTTGTGAAACAAATTTCGCTCTCACTCACAATTATTAAAATTCCAAACACCCCCAAATACTCTCGTCACATTTTGCTCAATTCAAAGTAGAAATCAAAACTCGTTTTTAAGGCAAAAGGTACACTACTACTCGTTCATAATTCATTCCTCATCATGTTGGTAAAACGAATTAGGTTAAAACTCCTTTTATCACCTCGAAATCAATAAAATACGATTTAGGGTATAATTTAAAAAGTTGAGATTTTTGCTAATTGATTAAGGGGTTTTGTTCATTAAGGTGCGTCTAAGATGCGTGAGAAACAATTTTTGATATCTCTAACATATGTGTGAGATTTATTGATTTTTGTGGGTATGAATTTGGCGAAACATGTAGATGGGTATGTTTGTTTGTGGGTTTTTTGTGTAGAAGCATCAATGTTTCTTAATTACGCCTTTAGAAATAGATTTTTTGTCTCTTAGGGCTCATTTGCATGGAAACGTAGTAACCTAGGTTAATAATCATGGAATATGGTATTTCGAAGATTTGTGTGATGTTATGTGAGATGAGGACAACTAAATGTAGTGCCCCTTACGAATGGTTAAGAGCCTTCAATAGGTCAATTGTTTCCCTATGAAGTGTGTTCTTCTCCTAAATTTACTCGAGTTGCATTTATCAAGCCTAAAATGTTGTTTAATCTTGTGATTATTGATTCTGTGAGATTCTTGATTGATTTGTGATGAATGTTAGAAATTCTTATAGGTTTTTAATTGGTAAAACTCGAGTTAAGTAATTTTTGACAGGCAAAACATGTTAGGTTTGAATGTAGCGAAACATGTTAGGCTTGAATGAAGCAAAACATGTTTCTAGCGAAACATGTTTGACTTATTCTGAGCGAAACATGTTTGGCTTATTCTAAGCGAAACATGTTTGACTTATTCTGAGCGAAACATGTTTGTATATTCTGAGTGAAACATGTATGACTTGTTCTGAGCGAAACACGAGAGGAACATAATTCAAGCGAAATATGACATTTTTATGAAAAGAAACTATGCCCAAATTTTTTAAAATTTGTGTAATACTTGTTTATTATGTCTTATTTAATTTGTGTTTCAACTGAATGCGTTGTAGTTACCCTCTGATTGAATGTTTGTCCTAAGTTCTCTTAGACTTGTCTAGTTGACCTTTTCAGTTGACTTTGACTATTGACCTTCGTTGCCTTGTTCATAGAATGTAGTAATTCAGTCATGTTTGCATGAAACCTAATCATAGCATTGTTCTAAATCAATCAAATCATCAAGGATAACCAAATTAATCAGTAAAATATATCTGTTGTATATATAAACTGTATTGGTTAATTCTTAAGCAGAATCATGAATCCATAAGAAACTTAACAAGTTATTGCTCATGATGAAAAATGGGTTTCATATACAGAAAGAGTCAAGATAATCTCTACCAACGTTAGACTGAAAACCACTGTGCCTCAGAAGGAAGAAACATTTCAAGTGATCATTGACATACTCAAGAACTCCACATGCTTCAAGTTATTCACTATCTCTGCAGATGTTCTTGAAATCTTTATGCAGCAGTTTTGGTACATAATCAAAAAGGTCAAAGACTCTAAATCTATGAGTTCCTCTTGGCCAACAAGAAGTGCATTGTCGATGCTGAAGTCTTTAGAAAGATTCTGGATATCTGTCCAAGAGTGGAAGGTGAAGAATTTACACTGGTACAAGATGATGATGATACCCTCACCTTCCTCACTGACCTTGGCTACAAAGGTCTACTACACAAGCACACCAACATGTTTGTGTATCACATGCATCAGCCATGGAGAACTATGGCAACAATTATCAACAAGTGTCTCTCTGGAAAGACAACAAGCAACGACAAACTGAGAAAATCCAGAATTGACATACTGTGGGGCATGTTCTACAGAGAAAATGTCGACTATCCTGAGTTGATTTGGGAAGACTTTTCTTTCCAGATTGATCACATGAAGGAAAAGAAATCAAGACGTGAAACTATGCCATTCCCCCGATTCACCAAAGTTATCATCAATCATTTCCTCAAACAACACAAGTCTCTCTCCAACCTCAAATATCTACACTATCATACAATCAAGGATGATGGTATTGTAAGCAGACTCAAGTTTGTCAGAATAGGAGAAGACTATTAGGAATATGGACCGGCTATTCCTGATATGATGCTGAATGATGCAATCAAACAATCTGAATCTTACCAAATGTTCATCAAGTATTCCACTAGTTAGATTCCCCCCAAGAAGATCAGAGGAAAAGGTTTACAAGGAAAGAAGACTGTTGATGTCTCTCAGGAAACTGTTGATGTATCTGAAGAGTCTGAGCCTGAACCTCCTAAGAAAAGGACGGCTAGTAGAAGAGTAGTAAAGAAGAAAGTCATAATTTCTGCTGATGATAACTTTATTCCTGATCCAGACGTTGCTTTAGAGTTAGGTAAATCTATGAGCATAACTGAAGCTGAAGAAGAGGAAGCAACAAGGCAAGTCCATGCTACTCATGCAAGGATTGTGACTGAATTGTCTGAAGCTTACTAAGAAAAAGAATGGCAGTAAATCATACCAGAAGTGTAGTCATTCAAGAACTCCAAGTGCTCCAAAGTCAAAAACTAGCCGCCTTCAAAGCTTTAAGACTAAGGTTATTCCATCTTTAACTCCTGTAAGAACAATTTCCGCTGACCACAATGCAAGCTCTCAAAGAAATCGAGAAACCCAGCAGGAGACAACCAGGAACTGAAGGCTCAAGTGAAGGAACTGGTATTATACCAGGGGTTCCTGATGAGTCCACGATCGTCTTTGCTACCTAAAGTGAAGGAACTGATACTAAAACAGGGGTTCCCGATAAGGAAAAGGTTTCAACTGAAGAAAAGGTTATTCTTGAGTGGGGATCTAAACAAAAGAGTGAATACTCAGAAGAAGAACTAAGTGAGGAAGAAGAAATTGATTAGATTGATTATGAGGATGATGATGAGAAGAAAGATGATATTAATGATGACAAAAGTATCAATCTTGAAATGACTGATGATGAAGAAACTGATGATGAGGTCTTACAAGGTAAAGAACAAGTAAATGATGATGAGGATGAAGAGATGACCAATGCTGAAGTTAAAGAATCTAGAAACGGTGATGAAGAAGAAGATACTAATGTGGCCAAGGCAGATGTTAAAAAGATGGAAGAAGCAAAGGATGATTCCAAGAAAGCTGAACTTCCTCCAACAAGTTCTAGCTTATCTACATCTTCAGGTTTTGGTGATCAATTTCTTAAACTTTCTTCTAATACCTCTTTAGTTGGTACTGTTAAGGATACTACAGATGCAGACATCAGCTTGTTATTGGATATTAAGATTCAATCTGAAGTTCTACATATCTAGTCTCCATCCATGCATAAAGTATATGTGTTTGTAATTTTTGAGCCCTCAGTCCTTCACACCAGTTCAAGATAACTCCTTAGTAGCACCCAGTAACAACTCTCCTCCTCCATCTGTCTCAACATTCCACCTGCACCTCTATAATAAACAACAGCACCAATTCCCTACTCCCACTACTCTCAACGTTATGCTCCAACATCAAATGCTATCCTGAGATATGATGCACTCTCTACTGTTCAACTAAGAGTTGAAAAATTGGAAAAGGATGTATTCAAGCTTAATAAAATAGATCACTCTGGTAAAGCTCTTGCTACTCTCAATTCTAATAGTTATTGAACAATATCCTGGATCTAAAATCGATGATGATCTTTAAAAGGTTCTATAGAGACACACTATAGACCTTATTCAAAAATACTCTATGAAGCCAGCTCCCAAATCAAGCAAGATCCATACTTCAACAATTAACCTTGAACAAGAATCTAAGAAAAGTGCTTTAGAGATTCTCAAGATTAAGAAGGAACAAGATGAGAAGCAAAAGATGCCAAAGTATACTATTAAATCTATAGACAAGGCAGCTCTCAAAGAGTATGATAAAAAAAGCACTCTCTACCAGACCATGCATGAAAACAAGTCTTTCAACAGAAATCCTGCTAATCATAGATTGTACCATGCTCTCATAAAATCTTTGATAGAGGATGACAATACCATGAATAAGGGAGTTGCTGACACAGTCAAGGACCATAAAAGAAAGCATGATGATGATGATGATGAATACCCTTTAGCTGGACCAAACCAGGGTAAGAAGATAAAGAGGAGAAGAACCAAAGAGTCAGAGTCTTCTAAGAAACCATCCAAGAGAAAGAAAGGAAAATGTAATATAATGAATGACCAAATGAACAACCAACCCTTTCCAAGGCATGAGGAGGGGTATATATACCTTGCATAGGGCCGGTCAATAAAAGGATGACTTATGTTGACCCGGTTAGCTTGGTAAGTTTCCAAATATTACGCTACGAGCTATACTATTACAACTTTGGAAGTGACCGAGTCTTTTCTTGATTCCTAACAATCTACCCCTAAGGGAGGTCACTCCAATTTACAAAAACTTAAGCTCTACATTCTATGAATGCCTTTAATCTTTAGCTCATAGTCTTGTTATCTTGTCTTTATCTTGTGAATCTTGATGTAGTGATCTTTAGACTTTTAGGCTTTAGCTTGTATCTTGTTCTTGACTTGTATGTGATCTTTTGAGCATCTTGAGATCATCAACCAAGCATAACCTCTTTTTACCATCTTGTAATCTTTACCTTATTGTGATCTTGTGACTTATGGACTGACATGCTCATACTGTTCTTGATGTTGAAAGCAAGTGTAACCATCTTTCTTGATATTCTTTAACTTTAACACTTCATCACTTTATGGAAGACGTGTGGTATCAACTTAATACTTTGTCGCTTCAAGAAAGACGTATAGTATCAGAGTAGCGGAAGTCTTGAAACATGTACTTGAGCTTTCATGATGTTAATACTTATGTCGGTCGAGTATGAGCATGTGGTATTGGCTTTGACTCATCATTGGGAAACTGCTACCACCGTCAGGAAATATGCATGAATGGGTTAGTGATAAGCAACATATATGGACGAAAGTGGCTTTGTCACTTCGTCGAATACGGTTGTAACAACCACGGTTCCCCGTTAATCAATATAAATACTACCTGTGATCAGGTAGAATTCTGAAGAATCTCCTTGACAGGGTGCAGCTGCACTAGCCGTTCTCATTACCGGAGCGTCTCAAAGCAGACAACATGGTAAGAGTGAACTGGTAAGTTACTATCTTCCTGATTAAGCTGTCAATTCGTGTTCAGCTTTCCTATGTCCAGATACCCTTGTGAGGCTTCCCATGGACATAAGATTGAAAATTGATTTAGAAAATCAGTCGGTGTGTTAAGATGCAAATGGTTTTTATAACACGCTAACATTTTTAACTTTTTCAAAATTCATCCGTCAATTCATAAGTTGGACCGAATTGATATCCAGTATCACAAGTTTGATCCGTGTAGGATCTCAAAAGTTACCTACCAAGAGCTTGTTTGATGTTGGCTCAAGCAGGATTTCCATCTTCACTGTGAATACTTAAGTATCACTCGGATGTTCTGGCAAAATCACAAGGATAATGCGTAGGACTCTTGATATATTTCTTGTTTTCACATTGTGTGAATTAGCAAGCATATTTTGGATAAGTGTCCTAATGAGATTTATGGATGATCTCTTTTACGGCTCTAGACTCGATAGTGCACTTTGGTTTTAGTAATCGGAGGCTGGAGCAGACTGCCACCTTTTCAATACCAACTAACTCGGAGTGAGAAAGTCGATAGAAATGCGTGTAATCTCTGTGAGAAATGAAACAAGAGTCTGTTGAGAGACCTTGAGTGGCTAGGGAGGGTTGTGCATTGCGTCACTGGGTCCATGACGACTGTCTTCAATACCAGACAACAGCTTAGTGTTTCTGACAGTTTATGTATTGACCCGGTTTCTGCCTAAGTGTAAGGAGGGCTTCTTTCTTTTCACCCTTTATCTTAACTTTTCTTTTTAATTCTTCAACCCCTTCAGTGCTTACCGAGACTTCATGACTAGTACCTTGTTGGGTTTGTTCCAGTACTAGCTCCATCTCAGTCGGCACTATTCCTTTTTCTCACTTTTCCCCTTTTTTTATATCATACCTATGGACTTCTCACTACTAGTAGAATGTCCATTCTGGAACATTTAACCATTATGACATTTAGTTTTAAGAAAAACGCGAAATTAGGGTTTCGGGTGTACGGTTTTGGATCAAAATGGAAAATGAGCATGAATTGAGTTATGAAACTTTAACAAGAGTATATTTAGGATCATATGAACATTATAAAAGTGTAGGAGCAGAAGTAGAATATCTAGAACCTGGGTTTGAGCTTCAAGGAGCAAAAATGGTGGAAATGGGTCGTTTCGGGTAGTATTTCCACTCGTACGCCTTGTATCTTGTTCCCGGGGCTTCAAATCTTCAAAGCTTCGCTTGTTTCTTGTTCTTAGGCCTTCTTAGCACTTAATGGAGCAAAGGATTGCTGCCTATAATGGGTATGAGATAAGAGAGTGGGGGATGAGAATGAAGTGAAGGTTTCTAGCTCTATTTATACTAGTTTGAGATCAAGGAGGTTAAGGAAGCTCATGAATCTGATGTGAGACACTTGGAAGGTCTAGTAGATGAAGTGTTGAAGCTATGGAGTGAGTTGTATAAGCTAGGATAGTAGATTGAAGTGTTGGAAGGCTTATAAGGGGTGTTTGTGTCCACGGCTTGAAAAGAGAAACAAAGAGGTGATGTGGTTGCTTTCTTAGCCAAGAAATGGTGTAGATATTTAGGAGAGGTGCTTGTAAGCTGCTATAGAACATGTGGGTGAGTCACCATGGTGCTTAGTTGCAAAGATAAACTTCAAAAATGGGTCAAAATGCAAGGAATGAAGGTCGCGGGTACACTAGGGCTCGAAATGGGTTTTTGAGCTTGTAATTCGTGTACATTTGATCAATAATGATGGATTAATGTTTGTAAGGATTGTATTAAGGATTAATAACAAGAATTGATAGGTGGTTCGGGTTTAAAATGGGCAAAACGAGTAAACGGGTCAAATGTTCCATTTTGGTACGTTTAGGGTTTCTTGGATTCATTTTGTGTATAATTGAAGTAAAATGATGAAATGATGATTGTATATGATTGAGAATGTTGTAAATTAAGTTATTACAACTTATTTGAGTATTGGTTTAGGTTTACAATGGATAAAAACGAAGAAACGGGTCATGGTTTAGTATTTTGCTCGGGTTAGGGTTTCTAAGTTTTGAATTAGGGTTTTAAGAGTAAAAATGTGTATGAAAGCTTATGAATAGAATAATTAGGGTTTAGAGGTATACGATAACGGTTTAAAGCCCGTTTTAATATAACGTTATGAATGATACATTATAGGAATAATGTACTTTGTAATAAGGATATGATGATATTGACTGGACATGTTATGATGTTTGCTTGACATATATGAAGACAGGATTGCCATAGGTAGGTTGCGTGAGCTTGTCTACTTTAGTTATGCAAGTTACATTGTATACTGAGATATTGACAATGCAAGTAATGTAATAAAGCGAAAAATTTCCTTGTACAATCGTGATAATAGTAAAATAGGTTTTGCATTTGATGAAAATTCTTGGGTTGTTATAAGATCTCTCCGGTTCTGGCTGGATCATGGGAATGAATTCCTAATCCTAACCACCTTATAACTCCGAGTAATTACAAAAATGGTCGGTCTTTTGGTAGTATTCTTAGCCTTAAAACCATTAGAAATTTCTCCCCCTCAACATGTGCATTGATATTCAAAAATGTTTAGCACATGAAGGGTGAAGCTTGCACTTGAGTCCTTAAAATCACATCTTTAGCCATATATTTTAATCACATTTTCTTCCCTTATCAAAAAATGTCAAATCTTTTATTATTTTGGATATTAATTGATTCAATATTAATGATTTCAGGGAAAAAATGTTCAATTATTAACATGCTGTATTAGGAACATTATTAAATGCTTACCCTCAATTTATGAGGGTTATATATATATATATATATATATATATATATATATATATATATATATATATATATATATATATATATATATATCAGAAAGAGCCGCTAAACGATCGGACCAGACAGGCGCATGTAGCTTGACCGCCTTACCCGTAATTGAAACACAAGATCGAGACGTATCAGCCTATATTCCTACTAATGTGATTCCCATTACTGATGGACAAATCTGTTCGGAAACAGAGCTCTTTTATCGCGGAATTAGACCTGCTATTAACGTAGGCTTATCTGTCAGTCGTGTTGGGTCTGCCGCTCAGTTGAAAACTATGCGCTTGGACGAGTCGGACCAATCTGCGAATCGAGCGAGCTCCCCTTGCATGCAATGATGTGGTGGTGAACCTCTCATTCTAATTCAGTGCTCTCCGAACCGTGCGGGAAGGTTTCCCATCACACGGCTCATCAACTTGATCTCCCGGGGGAACCGTATGTCCGAACAGGCCTGGAAAAAGAGGTAAGGTCTCGCTTTCCTTTTCCACTCAAGTGTACGGCATCTGCCGTGCTTAGGCCCCTTCTTCCCTTCCCTAATAAAAGAGTCCACCGCCTGCCTTAGTAGTCTCAAATAAGGCGTGCGGGCCTGCCCCTTTTTTTAGTAGGTGATTCACTACCGAAGCTAAGAAAAGGCTGGATCAAGAAAAGGGGGTACTACGAGCCCTCTGCCCCACGCATCTAACCAGTTCGCGTGGTTCACCGGTTCCACCGATTAGACCCTTAGAGTGATTCAGTCGATACAGAGGTGCGCTTGAAGTGGGGGGTGTGCTGTCCCTATTGGGCTGGGCCCTTCCCCATAAGGCCCCACCGTCGGGGCATAAGCGCCCTCTTGCTACCCATATGCGAGGCGCCGTCTTAGCCTTCCCTGACCAGGATCGCTCCCACACCTATAGCGTTCGTGATCGGCCTCCTCAACTGTGTATCGATCGAAAGGCGGGGCGGCACAGCCCCCAACCAAGGGAGTGGTTACGTCCAGTATGTCCCCCCTTATTCCCGACATGCTATGGTGCCCCGGGGTGGGTAGGAGCGGGTCGAGTCCGTATCGCCGCGGAGCAACAGCCGCGTCCGGATCTGATCTATCTACTCGGCAATTCATCCGGTGACTTCACGGTCGCCAAAGAAGCCCCAAGAAGCATCAAACATTTCCGATGAGATCCATGGAGCTATTCTTAGATAGCAAGCACTAGCTCCCGGTGCGACTTCATAAAAAGCAATCAAAGATAAGATCGAAGAGAATGAAACGCACGTAGTGGTCATTATAGCGGTTCCTTCTGATCCTAGAAAACGTCCGAAAAAACCTGCTACGGAACTACCGAGCAGGGGCAAAAATATGATAAGTAGATACATAATTTCGAGTGTGATCAGACAACCAAAAATCAGACAATGACAGAGCGGCCTGTGATTCAGGATTGATCGACGCCCGAGGAACGCTCGACCGAATGAATGAGTCACAAGGTGTAAGCCCCAACGACAAAAGAACCTAGGCGCGGAGCATTTTCGGGGGCTAGCCTCCTTCCTTCTTACTTGACTTACAATTCGACTCTTTTTTTCTTGAATTTGAATCATTTCCTCTTTATCGCCATTCTTCTGTTTAAGAACTGCGCCCCCTTGCCTCCGGTGGCTATTTGACTAAGGCTGGAAAGAGGTGCTTGCTTTATGAAACTGAAACCTTCTTTCTTTGATTCTTTGATCGGAATACGGATGAGATCAGAAAGGCCATCATTGGGGCAAACGATGCAATAGCTTCGGTTAGAGCGAAGCCCAAAATGGCATAACCAAATGATTGTTTAGCCAATGATGGATTACGAGCCACGGAATGAATCGAGGAACTAAGGACGTTTCCAATACCGATAGCAGCTCCCGCTGAAGCAATTGTAGCAGCTCCGGCCCCTATTAGTTTTGCACCTTCTAACATCTCGAGTTGATAATTCTCCTCACGCTTTTTCTTTTTCATTCACGATTTGATGTTCTATATTCCTCTCTAGTCTAGATTCCTCGTCGATTCTTCCCCTCGTTCTTAATATCTTGGACATCTCACTTTTCCATGCAACGCATTCTTTTCGATCTTGTACTCGCTTGCTTCGCATAGGCTACACAAGCGGTACACTGAACACCAACCCAATCTCGATGAAAAAAGGAGAAGCAACTAAAGAAGGGTGACGAAGCTTCTTTGCATCCCATAGTGCTGTCGCACTAAGCGACTACCGTTCCAGAGTCGTACAACGAAGTGATTAGCATACCAGAGTGACGCAAGGCTCTAAGCTCGTACCTTATAAGTAAGCTCTTTATGCTCTCTCCGCTCGCTCCTTTTCGTAGCGTAGATCTTTCTTCTCTTAAGAGATTTTGAGAAGGGTGAGTGCGCTTTCGAAAGTTTCTACTTTTCGATCTTTCTTCCCTTAGCGCACAAGCACTAAGCAAGTAAACTACCTTTTTTCTTCTCTTTCATCCCAGACTCTTCTTTTTTTAATAAAAAAAGAATCCAGATATCTTCGAGAAACTACACTAAAGGGAACTGTTAAGTATAGACGATGCCTAGAAATGATAGTAACACCTGGGGCCTTCGAAATACCAAATCCCAGCTTAAGTCCAAAAGGCCTACACTTTAACTAGGAACAGAAAGGTCCGCGAAATAACCGCGTTGCTCGATCAGTGAAACCAGAGTGATGGTCTTCTGGGACGATACATTCGTAATGGATCCATCATATACGTTATTTTAGATGGTTCTAATTGTGGGCGATAGTCTTCATCATCCTCAGCAGCTTGAGCAGGCTCCTCAATGGCTTGGATAGCCCCTGAAGTAATATCCTAACGTGTACTCAAGAACATAAGAAAAGAGCTTTTAAATGGCCTTCTATTTTTTTTGATCAAAAAGTAGTGTTTTCCCGTGTTTTTAGGCCATAAACTAGAGAGTTAGGTTAAAGGTAAGCCGGCTAAGAGGACTAGGAGCTTAGCTTGCTGGCGAGAAAGAGTGAGTGTTCAGTACGCTCTTTAGTCTTTAACAAGGGCTAAGCCGCTAGGAATGGCTTGCTGGCCTGTTGGGAGAGTGGAACGAAGTTATTCTCGTTAGAGAAGCACGAGTGGAACGGCTTTAGTGTCAGTAGGTGCCTAAATGAAGCGATTAAGCGTCGGGGGCTTTGCAGTCTTGCTGGCTAGCTCATGCAATCAATCAAAAATGATTCGCGTTAGTAAGCTAGCTTTGTAAGCTAAGCAAGCCTGGTTCTCCGGGCACTACGGTAGGACGTGGATCGACCATGACGAGAATGGACTTCTCCATAATGTAATAGAAGAGTCATAGTCCAGTTCCATAGGCTTTCTCCCTTCACGAAGGAGATATGAATTCCATTCAGGCGGGTAAGGGCTTGGCTTGACCCTGTGTTCTCTCCTGGTCTGGTCGGAGGCAAAAACTGGCAAAGTTCATCATTCAGTGGTGGGGTGTTCGTAGAAAAGAAGGCGTCGCCCAACGAGTGGCAGATTTTGATGGAGTCTCGCTTGGATGCTGGGGAGATCCATAGATCTGGATAGAGTCCCCGGAATAGTACGCGCGCTAGCGCGCTACGGCTTACGCAGTTGATCGGATCAGATAGCCCTTCGGGCAACCAACCAACCAAACCCGGCACATCAAATTCCATTCCGATCAACAACTTGGAGGTATGGTTGAGTGGCTTAAGGCATTGGTTTGCTAAATCGACATACAAGAGGATTGTATCATGGGTTCAAATCCCATTTCCTCCGGAACAGAAGTGAAACGGGCGGGCGAAATGACGTGAGAGAAAGAACCTCTTGGTGGAGTCCAGCCCCCCAGAATAGCACTACTTAGTGACTAGGAGCGGAGAGACCTTTGCGCGTTCTTTTTGTTTGATCGGCCTATCTTCTTTCTATAAGCAAGCTCCCTCCGGCGGGACAGGACGGCTCTCGGTTCTTGAGCATGTTGGGGGATTAGGCGGCAGTTGAAAGAGCTGCTCGAAAGCTTGACGAAGAAGCGAAAAAGGCCTATTATATATATTCTATTTTTTTAGTACATTTCCATCAAGAATTGAATGGACTTTTCTCGTATTTCGACCGGAAAATCTAACAGAGCGGTGAGTTATGTTTTACTATATTTATTTATTGTGTGTGATTTTTCCCATTGTCATTTGACACCTGCAATTCTTATAACATTATGCCCGCTTTTTTTTAAGTTTTTTTCTTTTAGTTTTTGACACTTATATTTTTATGTTTGTGTTTTTCTTCTCAAGTTTAAAGAAACGAATTATTTATTTTTTTTCCCTAAAAAGGAAATGTTTAAACTTTTTAATTAAACATATTTAAATAAATAAATAATAGTTAGAAGCATCATACTTAATAAAGAAACATTATTTTAACTTGAAATATAAAAGTTATCACTTTTCGTTTTTCTTTACTAAATAAAAGATGTCTTCTTGATGTTTAAGTAAAGAGGTCTCATCTTATAATAATTGTTTTCTGAATTCTTTGCATCTTGTCTTGTTAGTGATCAACATTGAAGCATTCCTATGTACACCGATGACTTCAAAGTTGTATATTTCAAGGGTCGACTAGGAAGTGAGATATTCACAGTGCTGTAAGATTTTCGCGGTTGTATATATGCACATATAGTTGTTTGGTGTGTGGCATTTTTTTAATGATGAGGACTTATGAGCTTTGTAAGCGGGCTTAAAACTAAATCATACGAGAGCATATAATATATAACAAGCATGATAGTCCGCGCATTATGGCGGAGCTTATTTTTTTACGAATCGATTACATAAGAAGTGAAGCTTCATTCGAAAGTTTTGGGTTATTTTGTATAAATTTGGTACGAAAAGCCTCTCGTTTTGTTTAAATTTGTATTTTGAACTGTTTGAATAGAGTATTACTATCATTTTTTTCAATTCAGTTTACTATTTTTCTTTTCATATGCATTTTTCAGACTATATATAAATGTAATTTTACGTGTTTATACAATTGAAATCTATTGCCACGCGCGTTGCGGCGAGCTTATTTATCTTTGGTTGTCGAATATATATATTTTGGTAGTTGTTTCGGCCCGCGCTTTGCGGCGGAGCTATTTTTGTTTATTTTTCGAAGATGCATTATCGTAATTGTGTAGCCAGTAATTTTTTTTTAAGAAGTAAACTTTCATAGATTTTTCCACCATTAGCCTTTAGACTACCTACATTTCTACATATTTAGCTTTCATTAAACTTTAGGGTGGTTTTTAAAGTTAATAGGTAGGTTAAGGGTGTGTCTGAAAATATATTTTTAAATGTATATTAATCGTCGATATTTTTTACAAACACGTACGCATCTCAAGAGCATCAATAATTCAATATTGGGCTCGTTTTGTTCGTAATTCAGATGTGTAGTCGTCGGTATATTTTTTATCAAAGAAGTCGACGGATATCTGTTAGATATTTGTGAAAGATAGTTTGTTATATAAAATAGTCGTAAATAACAAAAAGTATAGGGTTATTTATATAACTTAAACTTTCATAGAATTGCACGTCTTTGACCTCTGAGGTTTATTTTAAAGTTATTAGTTAGTTTAGGGGTATGTTTTGAAAGTTTTTTTTTTCAAAAATATATAGTAAAGGTTAACATTACGTTTTCAACCACTGTCGTTTATTTTAAAGTTATTGGGCAGTTGAGGGTGTGTTTTGAAAGCTTTTTTTTAAATATATATATATATTAAACTTCAATATTTTTTATAAAAACGTACGTATGTCAGAAGCATTGCAATATTTGGCTCGTTTTTCTTGCAATTCGAAGATCTTTTCGCGGGTATTTTTTGATATAAATGAATTGGTAGATATGTGTTATATATTTGATAAATAAAGTTTATTATATAAAAAAGTCGTAAATAGTTAAAAGTTGAGGGTACGTATTGTAAATTTTCTTTTCTTTTTTTACTTGGGCCGGCAATTTTTTTTTCCTATTTGGGCCGCCTTTTGGGCCGTCGTTTTCAGCTCATGCCGAAACGACGTCGTACTTGATCACAAATGATATATATATTAATAAATTAGAAGCTTATTAAGGTTTTACATTTTTGCATAATGGAAACGATCGGTAGAGAAGGCGGGTCATCCAAAAAGCTGATTACAAACCAGCAATTCATGCATGCAGTTGAATACAACGACGACCTTTTGATTGAAATCTTACTCTGGTTACCTGTAATCTCACTTGTTCTGTTGAACTCCGTATGCAAATGTTGGTTATCTCTCATTAGCAACCCTTCATTCAGTTTGCGCCGCAACCAAATCCCTACCTTCGATCCTCCTTGTGGTCTCCTTCTTCGAGCACATTTGTCCAAGACATATGATTTTTTGTCATTAGATACCCGAGTTCCATACAAACAATCTGCATTGAAGACCCCCTTCACTTTTAGGTCCGAGTTACATAATGTTGATATGTTGAAGTCATCCAATGGTTTGCTTATTTGTTGTGGTGGTATAAAGAATGATAAGTATTACGTATACAATCTATGCACGGATTTCTTTAAGATGCTTCCACAATGCTCAAATGAAATTATTCGTCATACGCAAATAGCATTTGATCCAACAAAATCATCTTACTACAAAGTCATTCAGACCAAATCAGTGTTTGATGATTAAAAAAAATCAGATACAAACTTACTCTTCAGAGACACGCAATTGGAGTCTTTATAGTGATAAATGCCCGATAAATAGTTTTATTTATTTTGACAATGTAATATATTGGAATGATGCAATTTGTTGGCTAAATAGTGTATATAAGCCTTATGTTATTTTCAAGTTAGATATTAACGTCGAGCATCAAGCATTAACAACCATAAACATCCTTAGAACCTGGGATAGTAAGGTGCCTTCTAAATATGATCATGTGTCGTTATTTGAGTCTCATGGTTGTTTGCTTCTTGTTATTCTTTGTGATGATCAATGTGGTTATTCTCGACAGATAAATGTTTATGAGGTGAGGAATGAGTTATCTGGATGTCAATAAAGATCAGTGGATATCTGCTGACAATTACAAGACCCATTCAATAGAATCGAGTAGCAGTTATTCTAGTGTCCGGAGTATTGTTTTGGGAAAATCAAAAGAGGGTCCATTTATGTTAATGGAACATTTTGGAAAGCTTGTACAATACAACCCCGTGCTAAAGACTTCTCGAGAGCTTTGTGAAGTTGGCTCTACTTCTGTTATATTTCACTGCACTGCATCGTTTGCTAGTGTTGGTTTGTGATTGATCTGCTTTCTGCTTCAGGTGTGATCATCGTATCTATATTATGTTAAATTTTAGTCGATTTAAGTATCTGGATATACCGGTTGTAATGTTGGTTCTTCTATTCTAATACTGAAACACATACCTTTGTATGTAGCAAAACATTCAAATACTTACTCATTAGAAACATATGATTGGAGCTTTTGTGATGATCAACGTTTCTTACCCTCCGAGTTATTTCTAGTTTTTACTTTAGATATAGTGGAATGATGTTGTTTAATGTAACGAGCATTATGATCACAAGTAGCTCGAATCGTATTCTTTCTTGCTTCATGTAATATGGTACAATAAGTGAACCATTATAGTTGGAGATTTTTATTAGTTGCCGATAACTAAAATTTGTTAGTCGTCAGTTACGAGGTCATTACGCCAACCTAATGCACCTTGAGAGACTACTGATGATATGTTTCTGTGTATGTGCCACAAGCTCAAAACAACAATTTGTTCTGGTAACTTCTACAAAAATAGAAAAATCAAGGATAAAATTATATAATGCAATTTCATAAGCCTATTGTTGACTAGTTATATGGTATATATATTAAGGGCAAAAAGGTCATAAGGACTTTCTCACGGAGCCTGGATTAGCATAGTGTTTAGGGCTTCAAGCAGACTTTTCCTTTGAATGTTGTGGAAATTAAAGAGGAGACGAAAACTCCAAGCTGCCGATATCTAGTTAACAAATGGCGAAATCCAATAAAATTAAAATATCTCCCATGTATTATATCGATTGTTTATGTATGCAATATGCCTATCCATATGCTTGGAAAATCATACAAAATCTATAAAATCAAGACCAGCAAGTTAGAGCAATGACCAAAATACCATATTCGTCGATAGTTCTTAAGTGGTTCGATGTTATCTCATACAGAGATTTTATCCTTTTATAAGGATTATTTCCGAACTATTCAATAACATGTTGTTGGGCCAATCCAGTGCCCAATTGTCTCTACCCAGATTTAAACAGAAATTAGGCTAAGTTTTGAAGACTCGATGATGGACATCAGCGAGCAATGAAGGACTCGTTGAATCCATAGCTTCAGCGAGCAACATCAGACGTATTCAAGTCAGAGGCATCGTCAAGGAAGTCGAAGATTACTTTAAGACATTCTCGTCAGCTGTGATGGATATCATCTGGTATGTATATGGAATATGCTGAGGTTTAAAGAGAGTCAGGGGTGGCAATACCCTGATGATCTTTTACCCTTTGAAGATAAACAAGCTGAACTGGTTTTATCTTTAAGTAGTGTTTAGGCGGGATAATTCAATAAAGCAGAATGGCGAGACAAAGTGTCCTTTGAATTAAAGTCTGACCTAAGTACGAAGTTGGTAAAAGTAGTGAACAGTTGGCAGAACTGTTCACTAATGTATGGGCGGGATGTTTCCAAGAATGGACGTGCATTTAATGTAGACGTACTTCCACCACAGGATTCTTGACACGTCCTAACTACCTCCATTAAGGATACAACCTCGTATCACTATAAATAGAGAATGTCTTGAGGTGTAAATGCTATCGCTTTTATTGTTGTCGTTATCATAAGCATTTACACCTTTGTCGAACTTACACAATAGTCAGTTGATCCTATCAGCGGGACTATACAAGTTCGCTTGTAAACTTGATATCTTGTCGAGTTTACTTGTTCAAAGGGTAGCCTTACATTGTCATTCAACAAGTGCGATCATTACACTCTGTAATACTTTGATTATATCAATAAAGCATTACACGATTGAAAAGTTATTACTTGTGTTATTAGTTTAAAGATAAGTGTTATATTTCTTAAGAGACGTGTTAAGTGGGACTTTCACATGTCTACCAAGTGAAATACACGACATGTTAACACAAACCAATTGGTGGGAGGGGGGATCAATTTAATGACATTAATTCGTGGATGTTTGCGTCCAAAAATATCGTATACGATGGGTTAAAGTTACAAACAACTACAACATTTGGGATTTATAGTACTAAAGCTTAAAAAAAGTTCGGCGGTCAAATACTAAGGAGCACACAACTGTTAAAAAAAGTGTACACAAGCATAACTTATTATAGATTACACAGACCTCCAAAGTGCATGTTTAAAGAATAATATTGTTGAAAAAGTAATGAATAAAAGAACAGCATAAGTTATTGTGAAACTTACATCGGCAGTATTCATTGACGGACTGGTATATCCTCTCCCAAAAAACATGAGTGTCACAATTGACATGGAAAGTAACAATTTATTCATAAGTCTGCTAGTCAGGCCTTTAGGGACAATGCAATAGCTCCGTAAGCATATCGCATTTTAGAGATGGTCCTCCAAGCGTGTGTTTGTATGGCAATAGCGTAAATTCAATAACTGTCGATGCACCTCCAATGTCAAATTACTAAAATAGCTAGTTATCTAAAGAATATGGTCCTGTCGAGTCGGGTCATTTCTAAACACCCAGTTTTTTAGGATATTTTTCTCTCCGTTTTTTTACAAAAAGTTGTGACATTGACATGAACACATGGCCACCATGAAAACAAGTTTGGTACAAAATGTGGGTGGCAAAAGCTAGTAGTGTCTCCTTTTTTTTGTTCATAAGAATTTTATCCAAATAATTTCCACTTATTTTTTTACACAGGGGTAATGTGGATCCATCTGGGTGATAAATAGGATGATCATGTGCTCCTCTTTGTACATTCAGTTATCTGTTTACCCAATCTAAATATCAAAATGACTTTTTTTTGTTAATAAAGCACATTAGATATATCGTGAATATTGTCAGGCTATAGCTGATCAGAGTTTCACCTAGCTACTATTGCTCAGCTGATCAGAGTTTAGAATGCAATCAAGATGGACTTTGTAGAAGCTAGGGAAATGTTTGACAAAATGATCTATGTCATTGAGTCTAGAAATGATGTAGTAGAGGCTAGGATGATTGTACAAGATAACTTAGATAACTTGGGCTGAAAATGTAATGTAATGAATGAAGTTATTTTGTTATTTTTCCTTGTTAATTATGTGTAAGAAGAAGTTGTGTACTCACTTACAATAATTTTACTTAGCTTAATTTATATTCAAATAGGGGGAGATTGTTGGGTCAATTCAGTGCCCAATTGTCTCTGCCTAGATTTAAAAAAAATGCTAAGTGTTAAAGACTCGTTGATAGACATCAGCGAGTAATGAAAGACTCACTGAATGCATAGCTTTAGCGAGCAACATCAGATGTATTCAAGTCAGATACATCGTCAAGGAAGTCGAATATTACTTGAAGACATACTCGTCAGTTGGGATGGATATCAACTGGTATGTAAATGGAATATGTTGAGGTTTAAAGAGAGTCAGGGGTGGCAATACCCTGATGATCTTTTACCCTTTGAAGATAAACAAGTTGAACTAGTTTTATCTTTAAGTATGGTTTAGGCAGGATAATTCAATAAAGCATAATGACTGGATAAAGTGTCATTTGAATTAAATTCTGACCTAAGTACTGTGACATCCGTGATTTAATCAAGTTAGTGATACCTTTAGAAATGGCTAAGAGTTCATTATGTCTGATTTTTTATGTGTTATGTGTTATATATGTGTGCTAAGTGGTTTGAATAGGTG
>BQNB010115802.1:0-10461 GCA_026074375.1 Tanacetum coccineum
ATCGATTTTTTTAGGTTTCTTTGAATACAAAATCTTCTTTCTTTGATTGTAAAACCTTGTACATCCTAGATCATGAGCCACTTGGCTATGATACCAATTGTGTTGTCCCAGTTGTAGGATACCTCTTAGTCAAAACTTGAAGATGAGTAAGCCATAAGTGCATAATTAGGCCCTTCCTCTGCCTGATCACTCCAGTTATATCTACCAAGACCATCACATGACACCAAAGTTGTGGAAGTAGATGTTTCCACATGCACACTCCTTCTTGATCTTTCCTTTTTGTTGTCTTGATTTCTTGGAGCTTTGCACTCCCTAGCAAAATGTCTTCTCTTGTGGCAGTTGTAGCACTCCACTTTGGACTTATCAAAACGAATAGTCTCATTGCCATTAACAGTAACCTTCCTTTTTGTATTCTTCAAAAACCTTCTAGCCTTCATGGTCAACATGGCCATATGCCATCTTAAATCCATCTCTTCTATGTCATCAGGATGGAATTGTTACAAGTCCTCATGTGCAAGTTGAGGACTATTTGGTTGACTAGCAAAGAATGAACAAATAACAACATCACTCAAGTTATCAATATTTGTAGAGTAAGCAGTATTAACTTGAGTGCTAGCAGTAGTAACTCCATAAGCAGTATTAACTGCTTCATTAGAGCTGCTAGTGTTGTTATTAGAAGAGGATACAAAAGCCATGTTTTGTGTGCTCAAAATTAAACTAGAGATCCCTTTAACTTCTGGTTCATACACTTTGAGGTTGTTGTAGAGATCATCCATGCTCATTATATCCAAATCAGCTTTATTCCTCCACACAACAGCATGTGTGTTCCACTCAGGTGACAAACTTCTTAATAACTTTGATTAACATATTCGTGTGAAAGCTTTTCACCCAAAAGCTCCAACTGACTCACAAGCTTTTAAAGCCTATCAAAAGTTTGATTAAGCTTCTCTGAGCTTAGAGCAGTGAATTTTTTATATTGCTTCTTTAAGAGATTCTTTTGAGTCTTTTTAGTAGCTTCATTCTCACCAAATCTCTTTTCAATAGCTTCCAGCAACAGCTTATCATCCTTTATAGAGTTAAACTTTAACTAATGTGCATTGGGAATGCCTATCATTAAAGTACTTCTAGCCTTCACTTTTAATCTTCTCGTATCCTTTTCTTCAGCAGTTGTAATAGGCATCACTTTTATGACACCTTCTACCATTTGTGTTTTTGGCAAGGTTGCACCATTCTCTATGACTTCCCAGAGTGCATAGTCTATCATCTGGATGTATTGTTCAATCCTCATCCTCTACACAATCGATATAGTCTATCATCTGGTATATTGTTCAATCCTCATCCTCACGGATCTCATATCAACTAAGTCTTAGCATTCGGGAACTTCATAGATGCCAAGCCACCATCTGTGCAGAATCTTGATCCATTAAAATCTTTTAGCAAAGGAGCTTGTGTATAAAAAACAGGTTCTTTCTCTTTTTAAAGCTTCTTAACAAGCTTCTGATACACTTGTTGATCCCACATAAATAGATCAAATTCCTTTAAGGCTTGTTTAAGGTTAGTTATATTTAGATAAATCGTACACAACTATAGTAGAAACTTTTTTTATTAAAATGTATATTAAAAGATTATGCGGGAATTAATCTTTAATATTAAGAAGAATTATCAATGAAATAGTAATTCTATGAACATATAATTCAACAAACAAGCTCCATTATTATTAATGATAATAATACGAATACTCTCAAAGTATTAGCGTTACAAAGACCTTGAAGCTATGAATTATACGTCTAATTGTATATCAAAAGATGAAAAAGATATCAAACTCTATGCCCTAGGACCTCCTTTTATACACCAAAGAGTCCAAGTCCGCTTACAATACTTTCCTAAGTATCTAAAATCTTTTCTATAAACAACTAATACATATCATATAAGCAGTACTAACTAGCAGCATTAACTGGATATTCACTAGCAGTAGTAACTTCAAGCATATTTTTACTAGCAGCATTAACTTTAGCTGAGCAGTCTTAACTTTGTACTAGCAGTAGTAACTACTTGGCATATTTTCTTTAAAATTCATTAGCAACACTAATATTCACTAGCAGTACTAACTGTGTACTAACAGTATTAACACAAACTTGAGCAGCAGTAATCCAAAGAGCATCAAGAAGACTTTTAATCCTAACAAATAATGTCCTTTAAATAATTATGCATAAACTTATTCCATATAAATTTTGGCTAAAAATTTGCTGCCATGTTGTTTCAATAAATATGAGCATGAAAACTTATGCCAACTACAAGTTAGGATGCGGTCTTTCAAAAGGACATCAAATGTGCAATAGGAAAATAACACATAGTGAAAGATGATATTATGCAAACGCTACTATTTTGTTACAGTTGCCTTAATATGAATGTGCATTAGAATATAGATTTTCCCTTATTGATGGTGATATTTATATATATCTACATCTACATCTGATATGAATGCACTCATTATATTATAATCATATATAAAATGCGATATAAGCATTTTATTATCTTTATTACACAATTGTGCAGCGTGTGTTTATGTTGCAATTGGTGAAATTAATAAATTTGACTATTATTCGAAGCTTAGTTTTGCGCTAGATGCTATTGATAAGTAGAACCGTGCAAAAAAATAAGTATACCCAAGCACCCTGATAAATGGAATAATGTTATCTTTTAGTGCAGTCATTAAGTGTCATATGGACAATAGGTTCAGTGTCTATGGTTGGAACCTGGAAACTTGATTTCCCAATAAGGATTTCGAATTGTGCATGAGTAATATCTTATTTACAAAGTCTCATGGCTTTCATTGGGATAAATAAGCTAATAAGGATAACTCACTGGATTGCTACTACATGAAAGTAAATTGTTAGCCTCAAAATATTGAGTCGAACAATGGAAGTTCGTTCATTAATTATATTACATCCCGGTCGTTAATTAATATACGTTGTAATAGGCTAGACGGGTAAACGGGCTCTTAAATGTAAGCTAACCGGTCATGTGTATCGGGCGAAAGCCCAAGTAATCCTGAGCCCGGCCCGTAGAATTACTAAAGGCATGAAAGCATTTTAGTTTTGATACATATACACCTCACCAAGGAAGGTGAGGTGGGTTGGTCATTTGTAACTTACACATTTGCAAGTAAACAATCTCATTCTCTCACTTTCTCTCTCTAGTTACTCTCTCTTTCTCATCATCCAATCTTACTTTTCTTGTTCATAATATGAAGTGAAGTGATTCTTGGGTTACCAACATTTGGTATCAGAGCCTCGGTAGATTGTGTTTGTTTTGTGGTTTAATAAGCTCAAACAAAATTTTTCGTGGCTTATTTTACCATATAAGCTCACATCTGAAATTTTTTTGGCTTATTGGTTTGCTTTTTCTCATCTACTTCTTGCTATACTTGTTCTACACCTTCTTGTGTTTCATTTGTGGTTTAAATCCTAAATTTTTGTGGCTTATTTTGAAGGATAAGCTCACGAATCAACTTTTTTTGGGGGCTTATTTGTTTAACTTGTTTACTCCTTGCAATACATGGTCTAAATCTTTTATTGGTACTAAACTAGTGCTTCATTTTTCAGTTTGCTAATTTTTTGTGCTTATTTTCAAGCTTATTTCGGCTTATTCAAGCTTATTTAGGAGCTTATTTGCGTGGCTTATTTGAGTTTTGCTTATTCCTTTGTGGTCCACACCGGTCAAACAAGAGGAGACATAGATCCACAAATCTTGCTTCACAAGATAAAGACATTTTGTTTTCTAGTTTTTTGTGGTTCCTCCACCCGAAAGTGACCTAAGCGGAAACATTATGTTTTAGGCCAAGCGGAATATGCAGGTTATTATAGAAGCAGAATATGTTTAAGTTATAAGCGAAATATGCAGGTTCAAGTTTGAAGCGAAATATTACATTAAATAAAAGGACACTCTGCCAAAAAAAAAATTATCACATCGAGCACGAAATTTTGTTTATCATATCGCGAAACAGCAAGATTAAGTTTCAAGCTAAAATTAGTATACCAAAAGTGGAACACATGGTGTTAACATCAATGCGAAATATGAAGATTGAGGATCAAGCAAAAAATAAGTTTTATTTTCAAGCGAAAATGCAATAAGACCAAGCTAAACATGCACATTAATTTTCAGCGATATATCGTATGGGATAAGCGAAATGAGCAGTTTTCTTATTAAGCGAATAATTATGCAAATTACTTCAAACGAGGAAATATGCATTTTTTTTTCTCAAGCGAAATATGTCAATTAACATTTACGGTTTTCTATTGATTTTGTAAAATTCACCTGCGAAAAGACAAAACTCTTTTTCAGTAATTAATCATAGGACTTCGTAAAATCACTTGTGAACCGTTTATTGCTTTCTTTTACCACAAACTTTAATCACAACAAAATCTAACTTAAGTTCACTTACAAATCATTTTCTCACTTCATAATTCTTAAATCATTCATCATGATCAAAACTTAAAATTGTAACTTTCCACAACGAAGTTCGCAAATGCATAACATCTTAAATGGCAGCTGGTCTCAATGGAGCGTCCTAACCAATGCGTGCATTGGGTAGGATTCTGCCAATGGCGGATCACGATCTTACGATTCATTGTTACAAGACCAAATGGTGATACTCTTACAGGATGTGCATTCTGGAATGTCCTTTAACTCAACTACTGTCGTGTAAGTTCCAGTTTGTTCCTGCATACAGAGAATTCTACAGCTAGGAGTCCGCGACAAACAACAGTCGAGAAAAGAAGGGATAGGAGGGAGACATGACAGGGGGAGAATAGGTAGGACGATAGACAGGGGAAAGGAAGACATGAACGTGGACAGAGGAATGGACATGGGGACAGTTCAAGAACAGGGAAAACAGAAACGGAGAGAAAAAACGAGGGGGGGAAACAGGAGGGGACGCGGGGGAGGAGGGGAAGAACAGTTGAGGGAGGGAAGGGGGACACAGTTAGAACAGGGAGAGACTCAACAGTTATGAATATGAATACTGAAAACAGAGCTCACATTTTGTATCAGAAAAATTGAAGGATTCATTTTGATATTGACTAGAATTGGAGGGATGAATAGAACTCAATTGTTGATGCATGTTTAAGACCGCTTCAAAGAAATTGGTGAAGCATACGAAAGGCTATACAATACATGGTGAATCAATCTCATATTCTAGATGTCAGACAAACTTTTTTGGGGAGTTTGGTCAAGTCACCTTATTGATGGAGAAGAAGTAAACATGGAGTCTTACTACATCAGAATTCTACAAGTGATGAATGAAATGACCTGAAATCGCCAATTTGACAGTTGCTACGATGCAAGGTCAGTGTTCAATTTCTTCATTAACAACTTCAACGAGAATGGTCATAGATTGTAACAACTTGATCAAGCAACACACTCAAAGTTGGTTGAGTTTCTGATTACAAACTCTGGTATGACATTCTGGAAACACAATACACAAAAGGTAGTTCTAAATGAACTAATCGTGCCTGAATGATTATCCAAGAATGCATTACACGATTAGGCGACTTTGTTGCTACGCTCATACCACTTCAAGACACTTTTTTACCAATCAATCAAAACCTCAATAATCATATGCAACCGAGCATCAAAAGCTTACTAACTTCTAACACAGATCTGCTTGCTAATCTACAAGTACAGAAGGCTAAAGAGATAGCTCCAAACCAATCACACATCCATCTGAGTCAAGCTTAAGCCTGAAGTAAGGAAGTATCACTGAACAAGCATAGAAGGGATAACGACATGCGCAAGTAAAATTTAGCTCTCATTGCAAAGTTCTTTCAAGATATATCTACAACTCATACATATATACACTAAGGATTAAGAACTTTCTTAAACACCAGAATACAAGATATGTGGATACAGCTACTTAAGTACAAGTAATGACAAATCAGGCTGGAAAGTTTGGGCATACGGAGGGGCCAGTAGATTGTTGCTGTGGCTAGGAGAAACTATTGCACGTGGTAAGTTGCTGCAAGACAGTCTAGGGGTTATAGTGTCTTTAACTACAAGCAATTTTTGGTCAGCTTTGCTAGAGGAAATGCAGAAAGCCAAAACGCGGTTTAAAGATCCACGTATTCACAAGAAAAAAAGCTGTTGTTGTGCTAAACATAGGGGAAAACAGGTGTACATACTTCAAGAGAGCAATTGACAAGGATGCAGACTCTCGGATTGAAGGGAATTGTAATTGAACAAGTTGTTAGAAATGAGTTTTAGTAGCACATTACTGTTACAATTTTGCAAAGATCCAGGAGGTTCCTACTCGCAGACTCGTGGCACTGACTTCTGAGCATTGGAACAGGTACTATTACGATAACAGTACGATAATGTGTTTGCCGCAATGTCATAAAACAATTATTGGTTCGCAATCTGAATCCATTTATGTACAACATGTGCAGTGGGACATGGGGTGAAACTGTGATGTCATTCCTGACTCACGCGGTTAGGTGTGATAGGATACTTCAGGATGGACCAAAAATGATGTAGAATGTGATGATTGAGCATGTGGCTACTTGCTTACAATTATTGCACAATTTTAAAACTTGATGTCGATTGAAAATAAAGATTTCAAAGAGCAATTTATAGAAAGGCAATGCACATTAGACCAGTAGAATTAACTGAGTGCAAATGATATTCTTGCAGGAAAAACATAAGTCTGGAATTTAGGGAATCTCAATAGTAGTCTTCACGATAGTTTGTTGAGTTGCACTTCTATAAATAATAACTGATAGAGCCTTGAGGAGAGTAAATGGCATTTTAATAATCGTACTGTTGAAAATATGAGAAACATTGAATCCATAGTTTAAATGAAACTCTAAGGATATTAGCTCAAAAGGAAATTGACATAAAAAGAAGGTGTAAAAGTTAAAGCCTATGAAAATTTCAGTTGTCAAAGAGAAACATTTGATGTGAGTTAAGTCAAAAAAGTGTCTTTTTAATCCAAGTCACATTACTGATAGTATTGTCTGAGAGGAAACAAAGGTAATAAGCGGTTTGAAACTTAAAGATAGATAATGACTATGTATTGACAAAATGATTTCAAATGGAAAACACAAAATAAAGTTTTTTTAATAATGAAAATTGTTTTACAAAGAACCGTCACATGCAAATACAATCCAATTACCATTCATACATTATGATGCACACTAAATGCCCTACATTATTGGAAGCCTACTTTGCTCAAGCACACAATGTACCTCAATAAGCTCAATATGAGAAACCTTGTTTGTATGAGATCCAATAATAAACAATCTGATCTGCTAACAGGACTCGTCCCCCGATAGGGAGAAAGAAGAAGTAAACTCCAGACTCTTTTTTTAACGAGAGTCGATCAAAATTTGAATAAAGACTTATGTGAACCTTTTTGTTATCAAAGTCTAAATAGTCTTCATGAATTTTTTAACCCCGGACTCAGCATTATGAAATTCAGTTCGCACAGGAGAAATGAATAAGGAATAGAAGAAAAAAAATGTAGAGAATTCATTTGTGAAAAACAAACCCAATTATTTCAAAAACACGATTTTCTTACCAGGTCAATAATCAATAAGCAAAAGTAGACAAGCATAACCTCATGTCATGACGAATATTACATTAATCATTTGAAAGAAATTGTTGATCAGTGGGGTTTAAAAATTTCAATACGACGTCTTCTTCTTGTTCCCCAACTGCTTAAGATATGGACAATCCTAGAATTAAGACATGTTCGATGCTCCTTCGCCCTTAAGAATCAGAATGATAGTTTCGCATGTTGTTCATGAACTTACGGAAGAAATTTATGCTGAATTTAAAGTACGTTGAATCTCTTAAGATGAAATTGATTGATCTCGAATCTGTTAAGGCCAGAACTTTTAAATTAACATTATGTGGATATGCTTTTGCAGAATGTGTGTCTAACGATAATTTTGTGTTCCATATTTTGCACTATCTTCATCTGATTTAGATGAAGATCACTGAATTACAATGCTTATATCTTCATTAAAGTCAGGGAATGTGCGTCTTGCCATACAACCTAGCTTTCTGAATCGCAAAAAGAATTTGTAAAGTAAAGAGATTTATACTTAAGCTTTTACGATAGTTTTGCTAAATTAGATAAACCTCGCAATTTCTATTGAACGCTTCTACAACATGTAGATACAAATGAAAAATGACACAGTCTTGCAAACAGAAAAGGGCGGTATTAAATAAAACGAGTAGCGTTTAATATATTTTGAAAAGAAAGGTGATAACATATTTTGAAATAAAAGATTTGAAAGGCTTAACGCAAGACAAAGAACATTTGCAATAAAAGTGAGTTAATGAATACTCATTGAAAATGCAAAGGAAAATATTGTGGACACTAATTTTGATCATATCATCTGTTGTTCGACAACCAAAAGGCTCACAAGGATTTCCAAAAACCAATATGTTTAAGGAAAACTGCTCCTTTTCTCAGACTATTTCGAGAGAATAATAGTTTTGCAAACAAAAAGTCCAGTTTCAAAAACTAATGAGTCAAAGGGTTTATCAAAACCAGTCACTCCACAGAATTTTCCTCAAACAGCAACGCAAGCTGTAAGAAACAACAATGTGATTAAACCAGACATGTATCGAATTGCAAGTAGTACAGCATAAACTAGAGCACCACAGTTGACTTAAAATTCTAGGAATACTAATCCTCGTGTGTCTACATCTACAGGAGTAGCTCACAGAACTAATGTTAGCAGATCACAGCTTAGGAGCACTCAAATGAATGATAAGGTCATGCCAAACAATAGTCATGACAGCCTAGGAGCAATCAAACGAAAGATAAGGTCGTGCCAAACACTAGTCATGTGAAGTTTAAGAAGACTGAAGTAGAAGAACACCCTAGGATTTCTAGTATTTCTAATCAAACAAAGTCTGTAACTGCGTGTAATAACAGTTTAAAGTCCAGAACTTCGAATGTTAATGCTGTTTGTGCTACTTGTGGAAAATGTGTGTTTAATTCGAATCATGATGCTTGTGTCTCTAAGTTCTTGAATGACGTGAATGCTAGAACTAAGAAGCCTAATGTAGTGCCTATTAGTACTAGAAAACCCATAGTTTAGCGATCATTCTGTTGCAACACCCCATAAGAAAACAGTTGCATCAGAATCCACTATCACAAATTCAAAGAGTTACTATAGGATGTTGTATAAGAAGACTAGTAAGGCATGGAAATGGTGGATAGCACAACAATGCCCATCAGCATATACATGGGTTCCTAAGACAAAAAGGAAATGGGTACCTAAAGTTAGGAATGAAAGTGTGACTAAGAAAGTTAGTTTTTCCATAGATAATATATCTAGGATTACTTAGGATCTAATATGTCATGTATTCCATTGTCCTCTAATTTTCTTGCAGATTGTACAACTCATCCTATTCATTGTTGACTCTGGATGCACAAATCACATGACGGGCAATCTATCTCTGCTGTGTAATTTTGTTGAAAAATACTTAGGTACCGTTCGTTTTGGCAATGATCAATTTGCTCCAATTCTTGGCTATGGAGATTTGGTTCAAGGAAATATCATGATCAAAAGGGTTTACTACGTCGAAGGTCTCAATCACAATCTTTCTCGGTTGGTCAATTCTGTGATGCGGATTTAGAGGTTGCATTTTGGAAATCTACGTGTTTTGTTAGAGATCTTCAGGGAAACAACTTACTAACCGATAATCGTGGAACTGATCTCTATACAATTTCTCTTTAAGAAACAACTTCATCAACTCCAATCTGTCTCATGGCTAAAGCATCACAAACTCAAGTGTGGTTATGGCATCGAAGACTTTCTCATCTAAACTTCGACTACATCAACTTACTTTCAAAGAAAGATGTTGTGATTGGTCTACCAAAACTGAAGTATGTCAAGGATCAACTATGTTCCTCTTGTGAAGTGAGTAAAGCAAAACGAAGTTCATTCAAGTCAAAGACTGTTCCAAGTTCGAAAGGACGGTTAAATTTGCTTCATATGGACTTATGTGGTCCAATGCGGGTTGCAAGCATAAATGGGAAGAAATATATTCTGGTAATCATCGATGACTACTCCAGATACACTTGGACTCTCTTTCTACGTTCCAAGGATGAAACACCAGAAGTTTTAAAGGACTTTCTCACGATGATCCAAAGAAATCTTCAAGCCCCAGTAATTTCTGTTCGCACTGACAGAGGCACTGAGTTCTTAAACAAGACACTTAATGCTTTCTTTAAAGAAGAAGGAATTGAGCATCAAACTTCTACTCCTCGAACACCTAAACAGAACGGCGTTGTCGAAAGACGAAACTGTACTCTCGTTGAGGCTGCTCGAACGATGCTTTCGGCTTCTAAACTTCCTTTATTCTTTTGGGCTGAAGCTGTAACACCCCCAAAATGGGTCGCAGCGGAATAAGGATCCGGGGCGTGTTACTTCAAGATCAACAGCA
>BQNB010115803.1:0-21486 GCA_026074375.1 Tanacetum coccineum
AAAACTGGTAATTTTAGATTTTGAGAATGTGTATTTTGTAAAAGATTTATAGTTTAACCTCTTTAGTGTCTCACAAATATGTGAGAAAAAGAATAGTGTTCTCTTTAATGACATTGAATGTATTATTTTATCTCCAAACTTTAAGTTAACTGATGAAAGTCATGTTTTACTTAAAGTTTCTAGAAAAAACAATATGTATAGTGTTGATTTAAAGAATATTGTTCCTAAAGGTGGTCTAACTTGTCTCTTTGCAAAAGTTACATCTGATGAATCTAAACTTTAGCATAGGAAACTTGGACACATAAATTTCAATACTATGAATAAACTGATTAAGAGAAATCTTGTAAGAGGTTTACCTTCAAAACTTTTTGAAAATAATCAAACCTATGTTGCTTGTCAAAAAGGAAAGCAACACAGAGCCTCTTGTAAGTCCAAAACTATAAGTTCAATTACCCAACCTTTACATGTGTTGCACTTGGATTTGTTTGGTCCAACATTTGTAAAAAGCTTAATCAAAGATATGTATTGCCTAGTTGTCACTGATGATTATAGTAGGTTTAGTTGGGTTTTCTTTCTAGCTACTAAAGATGAGACTAATGGCATTCTTAAGTCCTTTATAACTGGAGTAGAAAATCAAATAGATCAAAGGGTTAAGGTAATTAGATGTGACAATGGAACCGAGTTCAAGAATACGGAGATGAATCAGTTTTGTGAGAGAAAATGTATTAAAAGAGAATGTAGTATAGCTAGAACTCCTCAACAAAATAGAGTAGCTGAGAGGAAAATAAAACACTGATTGAGGCTGCTAGAACAATGCTAGCTGATTCTAAGCTACCTACTACTTTTTGGGCTGAAGCAGTTAATATTGCGTGTAATGTGCAAAATAGGGTATTAGTAACTAAGCCTCATAACAAGACCCCTTATAAACTTTTTCTTGGTAGAAAACCAACTTTAGGCTTTATGAGACCATTTGGGTGTCCTGTTACAATTCTTAATACTATAGATCACATAGACAAGTTTAATGGTAAGGCTGATGAAAGATTCTATGTTGGGTACTCAATCAATAGTAAAGCTTTTAGAGTATTTAACAGTAGAACTAGAATAGTTAAAGAGAACCTCCATGTCCAGTTTAGCGAGGATAAACCTAATATTGCAGGAAGTGGACCAAATTGGCTTTTTGATATTGATGCACTAACAAAGTCAATGAATTATAAGCCAGTTTTTGTAGGAAATCAGTCTAATGGTAATGAAAGTACAAAAGCATGTGATGATGCAGGTAAAGCTAGAATGGAGACAGTACCTGACAAAGATTACATTCTGCTACCATTGTGGACTGCTGATCCACCATTCTCTCAAAGTTCAAAGAGTTCTCCTGATGCTGGATTCAAACCTTCAGGAGATGATGAGAAGAAGGTTGATGAAGATCCAAGAAAAGATAGTGAAAGTATTGATCAAAATAAGGATGATAATGTTAACAGCACTAACAATGTTAATGCTGCTAGCACAAATGAAGTTAATGTTGTTGGTGGAAAAACAAGCATTGAACTTCCAGATGATCCAAATATGCCTGCTTTGGAAGATATTGTCTATTCAGATGATGATGAAGATGTTGGTGCAGAGGCTGACATGAACAATTTGGATGCATTTATGCCTGTCAGTCCTATTCCAACTACAAGAGTACACAAAGATCATCCAGTTGAACAAATTATTGGAGACTTGAATTCAGCACCTCAAACAAGAAGAATGACAAAGAATTTGGAAGAACATGGTTTGTTTAGTTCAGTTCAGCAAAGAACAAACCATAAAGACTTTCAAAATTGCTTGTTTGCTTGCTTTTTATCACAAGAAGAACCCAAAAAGGTAATTCATGCATTGAAGGATCCAAGCTAGATAGAGACTATGCAATTACAAGAAGTTTAGATCTTAGTGTATTTACCAAATGGCAAAAGGGCTATAGGTACTAAATGGGTCTTCAGGAATAAAAAGGATGAAAGAAGAATTGTGATTAAAAATAAAGCAAGATTAATGGCAAATGGGCAATAGGCATCTAAAATGGAGTTACTCTCGGGAAAAAAAAGATAATAAGATAATAATTCATGTAATATAAATTAAGCAAGATTGGTTGCTCAAAGGGTAACACACAAGATGATGAGATTGATTTTTTGACTATGATGACTGTCATTTAAACCCATGTTTGCAAGGAATTGAACGTAATTAGGATATTTTTAGCCTTATGCATTATTTATAGGACTCTCTTGTGTGGTGTACAGATGAGATGTCCAAGAGTGCTTTTCTTTATGGTAAGATTGAAGAGGAAGTCTATGTTTGTCAACCACCAGGATTTGAAGTCAGATTCCCTGACAGAGTTATCCAAGTAGTTGAAAGAAAAGGACTTTATGGACTGCATCTAAGCTCTAGAGCGTGGTATGATACTGTCAACTATTTGTTGGACAATGGGTTTCAAAGAGGAAAGATTGACAAGACTTTGTTTATTAGAAGGGACAAAGGTGATATTCTGTTAGTTCAAGTGTATGTTGATGATATCATTTTTGGCTCTACAAAGAAGTCATTATGCTGAATTTGAGAAGATGATGCATAAGAAGTTTCAGATGAGTTCTATAGGTAAACTCACATTCTTCTTAGGTACTGAAAGGTAAACGCAGGAAGGAGAAGGAAGATGGGATTTTTATCAGTCAAGACAAGTATGTGACTGAGATTTTGAAGAAATTTGGTTTTTCTGATGTCAAGACAGCAAACACACCTATGGAAACTCAAAAGCCTTTGCTCAAGGATGAAGATGGTGAAGAAGTGAATGTTCATTTATATATATCAATGATTGGTTTATTGATGTATCTTACTTCTTCAAGACCTGATATTATGTTTGTAGTATGTGCTTGTGCAAGATACCAAGTCAACCCAAAAGTGTCACATCTTTATGCTGTGAAAAGAATTTTTAAATACTTAAAAGGTCAACCTAAATTAGGCCTTTGGTATCCAAAAGATTCACCTTTTGATTTGGTAGCATACATTGATAGTGATTATGCTGGAGCAAGCTTGGATAGGTGATTAAAGTTGATGCTAACCCTTTTTAAATATATATATAAATAAATATATAATATTTATAATAAGGATCGCCAAAAACCTCAATGTTAGTAAACCGGAAGTATGATTCCCGGGTCGTTATCCCCAACGAGGAATGCAATTAAAAGTCGAGAGTCGTTTTGATAATCGATGCTTGAATGGAACAAGATTATGATTAGTTTTCTAAAACTATGGGAAAAATAATGCAAACACTTAAAAACAATTAAGGCAAAACTATTTTAAACTAAAAATGCAAAACGGTGATCCTAAAAACACGACTAAAAACCCTACTTTATCAAAATTAAGTCCTAAAATGATCTTTTTTTACTTTTATAAGTCTAAAGTGACTAAAAAGTAAGAAAAAGCTAAGGCAAACCTAAAACGAGAGCATTTAAAGTTTAAAACACGAAGAAAACGAGAACGAGATCTAATCTAGTTATTTAAAAAAACAAAATTCTAAAATATTAACCCTACGGATGCAAATTTAATTTTTTACAATCCTAAATGATAAAAGAAAATTTTCTAAAAAAGAATTAGATTTTTTTGACTTATATATTTTTTATTATGAATTAAAAACAGATTTAATGAAATAAAATGATTAAAATTAGAAAACTAATTTATAAAAATTCAGAAAAATTACAAAAAGTACTTCTAACAATGAGGAATCTAGGAAAAATACAAACTTGAAAATTAACTGAACAAATAAGCACAAAATAAGCAAAAAGTAAGGACAAATAAGCACAAACAGATAATGAGCTATGTCTAATAAGCACTTGCAAACAACAATTAGCAAATAAATCCAACTAAAAAGCTACAAAAAGCAAATAAGCACTTAGGGGCAAAAACTGTTAAAAACAGCCTAGGGGTCATTTTTGAGCTTAAAATTAAGCCCCTAGATGGATCCTTATGGCTTAAGGGCTTATATGCCCTTAAAGCTAGTCCTATAAGCTACAAACAAGATCTAAACCCTAGTTTAGATATTATACCCAAGCTTCCAATACTTAGAAAACCCTAAATCTAAAGAAACCCTAATCTTGATTCCTTGTTTGCTTAACCCTTTTAAACTCTAAACTAAACCTTCAAACCTCCTTGTAATACCTTAAATATGTTGCTAGAACACTTGTATATGTTGTAAATAAAATTTTATGGATTGTGTGTATGTGTTTGTGTTTGGCCGTAGGTTATAAGGCACAAAAAGGGAGAGGATTTTAATAGACTTTGCTAAGTGAAAAGATACAAGTGAAATGCTAGGAATAGGATCACTTAAATACTAGAAATATCTAGGAACAAGATCCATATAATTAGGAAAAATGGGATGGGCTTGTGTAAGAATGGTATGAAGTTTGCTTGATGTAAGAATAGTTGGTATGGTGTAAGAGAGTTTGCTTGAAAGCTTATACAACATGTGTGATATTTAGAACAAGTTAAAATAAATATCTTCCTTGTGTATTTATCCCTATATCCGGCCATATATACTTATAAATAAGGAATTGGTATAAATTTTGAGTATTGGGTATAATTGTGGGTATTTGTTGAAGCATAGATGAGTTTTGGTGGTTCCGTGAATGCCTAAACGTATTTTGTCGCGAAACGTAAACACTTTACGTAACTAATAAAAATAAAATATGCAAAGTTAATAATTATCCTCTAAATAATTATCTAACACTTGCTTGACGTAAACATTTAATTGTTTGATATCCGTTTACGTTAGTTGTTGATTTTTTACGCGATTTAACTTAACGATTAAAATTAAAAGCAAACGCCTAGAAGTTTAAAATAAATAGTTGAATATTTATTGACGTAACAGATGTAAAAAATGTGAATTGTTACAGAAGCAACTTATTGAGTGAGTTGAAAATTGAGGTAAACGAATTGTCAAAGGTTATGGGTAATGTTTTGATTCCAAAAAACAAAGTCAAAGGAGTGACAACTAGGGGAGGAAAGATGACGTCTAAAGCCACCCTAGTATAGAAATTATTGAAACTGGAACCAACAAGAACGAACCTCTCAGATTTGAACAAGATGTGCAGGAAAATTCGCATGATGATGGTGTGGAAAATAAATCTTCGGGTACTCCTGAAAGAACTACTCAACCATGGTAAAACCACAACAGTCATCTATCCCTTTCCTAAACCGGTCGACAAAGGAAAAAGAAGAAGCACAACATCGGAAGTTTTTAAAGAATTTAAAACAACTCCATATTAACAATTTGTTTAACGAAGCCTTAGTGGCAAATGCCAAAATACGCTAAATATCTGAAGAGTTAACTGACGAATAAATCCAGACTTGAAGAAGCTTGTATTGTGACAATGAATGAAATGTGCTCATCTGTCTTGCATAACAAACTGCCAGCAAAAGAAAAAGACCCAGGAAGTTTCACTATCCCTTGTCAAGTTAGTAATTTGCAAATTAATAATGCATTGGCGGATCTAGGAGCTAGTATAAGTTTGATGCCCTATGCGATGTATCAAAAGTTAGGTTTAGGAGAACCAAAACCGACTCGAATGAGCTTAGAACTAGCCGATAGGTCGATCCAATACCCAAGGGGAATAGTCAAAAATGTGCTTATTAAGGTGGATAAACTTGTCCTCTCCATTGATTTTGTTATCTTGGATATGCCCAAAGACTCTAGAATTCTGATAATTTTATGGAAACCTTTTTTTGGTCGTCGCTCGTGCCATGATTAATGTGATTAATAAAAAGATAACACTTAGGGTAGGAGACGATGAGGTAATCTTTGACATGGACCAATCGAATATAGAAACCAAAGATAAAAAGGGAGCAGAAAACTTGGCCGCAAATCATTTTAACTAGGTTAGAGAATCTACACATGGAGGTATTGACTGAGAGGGAAATTGCTGATGAATTCCCCGACGAGCATTTAATGGTGTTGAGATCCAAGTTTAAATACGATGAGCCATGGTATACAGATTTCGTTAATTATATTGTTGAAAAGGTTGTTCCCCCAAATTGGACCTTCAAAAAAAGAAAGAGGTTTTTCTTGCAAGTCAAGACTTACTTTTGGGAAGAAACTTATGCATTTAAACTGTGCGCGGATAATATAATGAGAAGATGTGTGGCTAGAAGTGAAACCCTTGAGATTCTGGCACATTGTCATTCGGGACCTACTGGTAGGCATCATAGTGTTAATGTTACCGCAAAGAAGGTTTCATCGGACTTCTGGATTTTATTGGCCTCGTGTCTTTAAAGATGCTAATGAGTATTGTAAGACGATTTGATGCTGTTAAAAGATCGAGAAACATGTCTTCAAGGAATGAAATACCTCAAAATAACATTCAGGTATGCGAAGTCTTTGATGTTTGGGGATTAGATTTTATGGGACCATTTCCCCAATCTAGAGGTAATAAATACATATTAGTAGCTGTCAATTATGTATCCAAATGGGTCGAAGCTCAAGCATTACCTATGAATGATGCGCGTGTAGAGGTTAAGTTTTTAAGAAGTTTATTTGCTAGGTTTGGAGTTCCTAAAGCTTTGATTAGTGATAGAGGGATACATTTTTGTAATTCCTAGCTTGAAAAGGCTTTACAAAGATATGGTGTGACTCACAAATTATCCACAGCATATCACCCTCAATCTAACAGACAAACTGAAGTTACTAACAGGGCTATTAAGCGTATCCTAGAAAGATCAGTGGGGTACAATCCTAAAGATTGGTCAAAAAAACTTAACGATGCATTATGGGCATTTAGGACAGCCTACAAAACACCGACAAGGTGTACACCTTTCAGACTAGTTTATGGGAAAGCATGTCATTTACCCGTAGAGATCGAGCATAAGGCACATTGGGCATTGAAACAATGTAATATGGATTTAACGCTTGCTCGCAAAAGTCATCTTATGCAGCTTAATGAGTTAGCCGAGTTAAGAGATGGTGCTTATAAGAATACTAGAATTTACAAAGAACAGCCTAATAAATGGCATGATTCTAGACTCCGTGGTGATAGAGATTTTAAGGTAAGCGACAAAGTGCTACTTTATAATTCTCGTCTGAAGATGTACCCTAGAAAACTAAAGTCGAAATGGAGCGATCTCAACATTATTAAAAGGGTATATCCATATGGGGCTATAGAAATAATTGACATGGATAGGTTTAGCTTCAAAGTCAATGGATAACGATTGAAAAACTATTACGAAGGTAACATTGACAAAGAGGATGATGAAGTTATAGAGTTCGAGAATGGTGTAACGTGAGGCTGAAGGGAGTCTAACTTAAAGACTCTCATAAAAACAAAAGTGCTTTCCGGGAGACAACCCGAACAATTTTTATTTATTTTTATCAAGTCTGTCTTCCCAGACATCAATACGGCGTATCCGCTCCATACCATTTGGTATTGAATGTCTGGACGTTATCAGTCCTTTATTTTTCTGCATTTAAAACTTTATCGTCAGATCTGTCTATACGGCGTATTCATGCACATGATACGGCGTATTTGGCAGACTGACTCGTATTGATACTTTTTACAGGTCTTTCTATACGGCGTATCCTGGTTTTTGGGTACGGCGTATTGACTGCCTGTACAGTTTATTGTTTTTATTTTTTATTAACCGTAGGATACCCGAGATAGGATTTTGCATGTTTTTCCTATATTTTGCACAGGACCTCGCTGGAAAAGAAATCGACAACGTTGGCGAAGTATCTATCATCTGGAATTCTTGCTCATAAACTCAACTTGGAGAATCTACCGAGCAAAACATCAGGGGAGTTTCTCGTTCTAATTCTTTTAATTTCCCGTTTTTAATGTTTTATCTATAAAACTAGGACATTGTATAATTTAAATGAGGGGATGGTAATTAGAACGTTACATGTCCTATTTTTCGCATTAAAATGCTTAAATTATGCTCAAATTTTAAATTTTTTTTCAAGCATAATTTTGTGAAATTACCAGTTACATAACATGCACATATAACCCTTATTAAATATTGTGAGGATTCAGCCCTATCCGTTTCCAAATGTTTACCCAAATCCCACAAAAATATTAAATGCGATCGGTGTGTTGTAGACTTTAAAACTTAGTATGGTATATTATTCGAGACACAATAATGATTACTATAGATTTAGATGGAGTAAACTTGTTTAAATTGGTAAATTTCTAGGATTACACCAAAAAGCCTTTGTATGATGTTTTTATTAACTAACTACACCGGTTAGTTAACCCCTGTATAAACCCTTTATTTACTCTCATTTTAAGAGTAAAATACCCCTAGAAAAACCAGTAGAGCCAATCCTTTAGGATAACACCAACTATTTGTTTTGTTACACCTTAGCCTACCCTGTTAGATTAAGTCCATTTATCAGTTGCTAGTTGCTTAAAGTGTAAAGTACGTATTTCTTGTGTCTTGTGTCATTTTTGTGAAAACTAGAAGGGGGTTTGAATAGTTTACTGCTTTAATTTAAGGTTTTAAGGTGTTTGTAAAAATTCTAGATTCGATTTTATGTGAATTTAATACTTGCACAATATAAACAATATGCTTATCTAAACAATTCTAAAAGACAAATAATGTAAGACAAGAGATAAGAGTAAGAACAATCAAACCACAACGCGAGGATTTATAGTGGTTCGGTAACGAAGCACCTCTTCGCCCTACTCCACTCCCCGAGCACCAAACTTGAGAGTTTTCTTCACTATGTCAACAAACTCCCTTAAGGTGGAGAAAATCGTACACAACGTTGCTTACACCGAATTTATGACACAAAGCTAATGCGAGTTCTCATTCTTATCCTAGAACCGATATATCATAACACGACTTCACTACTTGTTCACGACTTCACAACTTAATGACTTCTTTGCAACTTTAAGACTTCTTCACAACTTCAAGACTTCACTTCACCACACTACTTAGATCATAACTATCTAACCCTACTTGGTAAGATCACCACGATCTAACTATACTTACAAAGATCGCCAAGATCTAGCTACTACACACAAATACAAGATATACAATTGATTTACAAGTTATGGTATGGATGCAATAAGATTGTAACAACACACAAAGGTGTAATACTTCTTCACTTGATGATGGAAGTATTCTTCTCTTGCACTTGAGGAATTAAGCTTGGATTACTTAGAACAAAGCCTTTATGGATTAAATGTCAAAGGATTTTAGTGGATGTGTGGGCTGTTTTCGACAGAAGAAATGACGTGCAAAAGGTGAGAAAATAATGAGGAAAAGTCTAATATTTATAGGACAAACTGGAGGAGCGTCAGTCTATGGGCGGTCCCCTTAAATAGGTGGGCGGTCCCTTTAAAATTAAAGGGGCCGCCCATGTATTAAGGGGGCCTCCCCATAGACTAACGCTCCTCCAGTTTGTCCTATAAATATTGGACTTTTCCTCATTATTTTCTCACCTTTTGCACTCATTCTTTCTGTTCTAAAACAGCCCACACATCTCACTAAAATCCTTTGATCATTTAATCATAAAGCTTTGTTTCTAAGTAATCCAAGCTTAATTTCGTTCAAGTGCAAGAGAAGAATACTTCCATCATCAAGTGAAGAAGTGTTACACCTTTGTGTGTTGTTTACAATCTTATTGCATCCATACTAACTTGTAAATCAATTGTATCTCTTGTATTTGTGTGTAGTAGCTAGATTCTTGCGCAGATCTTTGTAAGTATAGTTAGATCGTGGTGATTTATCCAAGTAGGGTTAGATAGTTATGATCTAAGTAGTGTGGTGAAGTGAAGTCTTGAAGTTGTGAAGAAGTCTTAAAGTTGCAAAGAAGTCATTAAGTTGTGAAGTCGTGAACAAGTAGTGAAGTCGTGTTATGATATATCGGTTCTAGATAAGATTAGAACTCGACATTTAGCTTTGTGTCATAAATTCGGTGTAAGCAACGTTGTGTACGATTTTCTCCACCTTAAGGGAGTTTGTTGACATAGTGAAGAAAAAAAAGAAATAAAACCCTCTCAAGTTTGGGTGCTCGGGGAGTGGAGTGGGCGAAGAGTGCTTCGTTACCGGAACCACTATAAATCCTCGCGTTGTGGTTTGATGGTTCTTACTCTTATCTCTTGTCTTACATTATTTATCTTTTAGAATTGTTTAGAAAAGCATATTGTTTATATTGTGCAAGTATTAAATTCACATAAAATCGAATCTAGAATTTTTACAAACACCTTAAAACCTTAAATTAAAGCAGTAAACTATTCAAACCCCCTTCTAGTTTTCACAAAAATGACACAAGACACAAGAAATACGTACTTTACACTTTAAGCAACTAGGAACTGATAAATGGACTTAATCTAACAGGGTAGGCTAAGATGTAACAAAACAAATAGTTGGTGTTATCCTAAAGGATTGGCTCTACTGGTTTTTCTAGGGGTATTTTTATCTTAAAATGGTGTAAATAAGGGTTTATACAGGGGTTAGACTAAACGGTTGTAGTTAGTTAATAAAAAACATCATTTAAAATAAATTATTTTTTTTTTTTTTAAAGGGCTTTTTGGTGTAATCCTAGAAATTTACCAATTTAAACAAGTTACTCCATCTAAATCTATAGTTATCATTATTGTGGTCTCGAATAGATATACCAAACTAAGTTTTAAAGTCTACAACATCACCGACACATTTATATTTTTGTGGGATTTGGGTAAACATTTGGAAACGGATAGGGCTGAATCCTCACAATATTTAATAAGGGTTATATGTGCATGTTATGTAACTGGTAATTTCACAAAATTATGCTTGAAAAAAAATTTAAAATTTGAGCATAATTTAAGCATTTTAATGCGAAAAATAGGACATGTAACGTTCTAATTACCATCCCCTCATTTAAATTATACAATGTCCTAAGTTTTTATAGTTAAAAACATTAAAAACGGGTAATTTAAATAATTAGAACGAGAAACTCCCTGATGTTTGCTTGTAGATTCTCCCCAGTTAAGTTTTATGAGCAAGAATTCCAGATGATAGATACTTCGCCAACGTTGTCGATTTCTTTTCCAGCGAGGTCCTGTGCAAAATATAGGAAAAACATGCAAAATCCTATCTCGGGTATCCTACGGTTAATAAAAAATAAAAACAATAAACTGTACTGGCAGTCAATACGCCGTACCCAAAAACTAGGATACGCCGTATAGAACGACCTGTGATAAAAAGTATAATAGATCGTCAGTCTGCCAAAATACGACGTCATCATGTGCATGAATACGCGTAGAAGAAGGACTCTGACGATAAAGTTTAAATGCCAGAAAACTAAGGACTGATAACGTTCCGACATTCAATACGCCAAACGGTATGGAGCGGATACGCCGTATTGATGTCTGGGAAGACAGACTTGATAAAAATAAATAAAAATTGTTCGGGTTGTCTCCCGGAAAGCACTTTTGTTTTTATGAGAGTCTTTAAGTTAGACTCCCTTCAGCCTCACCCTACACATTCCTCGAACCTCTATAACTTCATCATCCTCTTTGTCAATGTTACCTTCGTAATATTTCATCAATCGTTGTCCATTGACTTTGAAGCTAAACCTATCCATGTCAATTATTTCTATAGCCCCATATGGATATACCTTTTTAATAATGTTGAGACCGCTCCATTTCGACTTTAGTTTTTCTAGGGTACATCTTCAGACGAGAATTATAAAGTAGCACTTTGTCGCTTACCTTAAAATCTCTATCACCACGGAGTCTAGAATCATGCCATTTATTAGGCTGTTCTTTGTAAATTCTAGTATTCTTATAAGCACCATCTCTTAACTCGGCTAACTCATTAAGCTGCATAAGATGACTTTTGCGAGCAAGCGTTAAATCCATATTACATTGTTTCAATGCTCAATGTACCTTATACTCGATCTCTACGGGTAAATGACATGTCTTCCCATAAACTAGTCTGAAAGGTGTACACCTTGTCGGTGTTTTGTAGGCTGTGTCCCTAAATGCCCATAATGCATCGTTAAGTTTTTTTGACCAATCTTTAGGATTGTACCCCACTGATCTCTCTAGGATACGCTTAATAGCCCTGTTAGTAACTTCAGTTTGTCCATTAGATTGAGGGTGATATGCCGTGGATAATTTGTGAGTCACACCATATCTTTGTAAAGCCTTTTCAAGCTAGGAATTACAAAAATGTATCCCTCTATCACTAATCAAAGCTTTAGGAACTCCAAACCTAGCAAATAAACTTCTTAAAAACTTAACCACTACACGCGCATCATTCATAGGTAATGCTTGAGCTTCGACCCATTTGGATACATAATCGACAGCTACTAATATGTATTTATTGCCTCTAGATTGGGGAAATGGTCCCATAAAATCTAATCCCCAAACATTAAAGACTTCGCATACCTGAATGTTATTTTGAGGTATTTCATTCCTTGAAGACATGTTTCTCGATCTTTAACATGCATCACATCGTCTTACATACTCATTAGCATCCTTAAAGACACTAGGCCAATAAAATCCAGAATCATAAACCTTCTTTGTGGTAACATTAACACTATGATGCCCACCAGTAGGTCCCGAATGACAATGTGCCAGAATCTCAAGGGTTTCACTTCTAGCCACACATCTTCTCATTATATTATCCGCGCGATAGTTTAAATGCATAAGGTTCTTCCCAAAAGTAAGTCTTGACTTGCGAGAAAAACCTCTTTCTTTTTTCGAAGGTCCAATTTGGGGGAACAACCTTTTCAACAATATAATTAACGAACTCTGTTACCATGGCTCCTCGTATTTAAACTTGGATCTAAACACCATTAAATGCCGTCGGGGAATTCATCAGCAATTACCTCTCAGTCTATACTCCATGTGTAGATTCTCTAACTAGTTATTTAAAATTGATTTGCGGCCAAGTTTTCTGCTCCTTTTTATCTTTGGTTTTTTATTCGAGTTGGTCCACTGTCAAGATTACCCTCATCGTCTCCTTACCCTAAGTGTTATCTTTTTATTAATCACATCGATCATGGCACGGGCGATGGCCAAAAAAAGGTTTCCATAAAATTATCAGAATTCTAGAGTCTTTGGGGCATATTATCCAAGATAAACAAAATTCATGGAGCGAGCGACAAAGTTTTATCCACTTAATAAGAACATTATTGACTTATTCCTTGGGTATTGGATCGATCCTATCGGCTAGTGTAGACATACAATCATCATCATTATCTGACTCATACTCCTCAATGATAGGAGCATCAGACCAGACTTTAGGTTGACTCACTACTTTGGGTTCATTGACAACTGGTTCAAGCATAGATTCAAGTATTTCTTCACTAGAATTAGATTCATAAGAATTAAAGTCACTGTTCCTAGCATCAGATTCACTAGGTTTAGATTTCTTTGGACCATATGTAAATTGTGATTCATCTATTTCTTTATCAAGTCCAAAAGGGATGTAGAACCCTATCATTGGAGGAGGAACTGCATGCATCCCCTCTGCATATCTATCATTCACAAGACTATCTTCTGTATCACTAGACCTACTATCAAATACACTTTGAAAAACTTCATTTTCATAACTTAAAATACCTTCATGCATTTGGTTTCCATACCCAAGCCCAGTTTTATACTTAATACTCATATGACTATCTAGCAGTTTATTTAAACCATTAGAAGAATTTTGCCATTTTTCTAATCTAGTTTTCAATTCTTCCTTTTCTTTTTTAGCTGCTGCTAATAGTTTCTTATGGTATGTAAGCACATCAGTTTTATCATCTAGATCAATTTTCATAAACCTAATCTTTTCTTTATACCAAAGTTGATTTTGCTGATGAGCAACTAATTGAGCCTCTACTTATTTTAAAGCTTAAGTATAAGCATGTATTTCTATGCTTGCATCACCAAGTTGTTCTCTTTGTTCATCATATAATTTTTTAAGTTTAGTATATGATTCTACACATTCTTTTGAACAAGAGGTATTGCTAAAAGCCATCAAAGCAAAGTTCTCTTGTTCATCCTCTGCATGAGCAGTCCAATCAATACCTTCTCCATCAAGAGTTACCAAAGCTTTGGATTCCTCTTGCTTTCCAGGTCTTCTTCCATTATCTTTAGCTTTATACCCAAAGTTCCCTGCACCTCTCCTCCTGGCATCTTGATTCCCTTTTAATCTGCATTCTCTAGCAAAGTGTCTTGTCTTGTGACAGTTGTAGCATTCAACTTCGGTCTTGTTAGATCCTACTAGTTCCTTTGCATCAAAGTGTAGCTTTCTCCCTGTCTTTTTATAGAACTTTTTTAATCTCATAGAGATCATGGCCACCTTCTATTTTAAGTCCATTTCTTCTAGATCAAATTCATCAATCTATTCCAAGTCCTCATGATATAATTGTGGACCACTGGATTGGTTGGCGAAGAAGGAGTACATGAGATCATCAGTGTATGATGAGGAATTCTCTCTTTGTGAGTTATGGCCAAAAGAAGGAGAAGCACAATAAGCAGTACTAACATTATTAGTATTGTTAGTGCTTTTAGAAAAGACGAAGACAACATTCTGTGTACTGGAAGATGATGTAGTAGAGCCTTTAACATCAGATTCAAAGACTCTAAGATTGTTATACAAATCATCAAAGCTGAGATTGTCTACTCCCGACTTAGTCCTCATAACCAAAGATACTTGAGACCAGGAAGAAGGTAAAGACCTAAGGAACTTTTGATTTGCATCATCAGATGATACACCTGCACCATGAATTTCCAGTTGACTCAAAAGACTTTGAAACCTGTCATAGCCTTTGTGTAGTCCTTCTGAGTTTGATATGGAGAAGCCTTCAAACTGCTGCTTCAGAATGTACTTTTGCATTTTCTTAGATTCATCATTGCCACCAAATCTGGATTTGATAGCATCCCACATCTCTTTTGCATCTGTCATCTTATGAAATTTTGCTAGGTGGTCTTCTGGTAAAGCCATGAGCAAGGTGGTTCTTGCTTTTCTTTCTCTTTCTCTGGCTAAAAATTCTTCTACAGTCTTAGGAGGCGGAACCTTTATTACACCATTTGTATCTGTAGAGACGCTGATATGACCATTACCCTTTTGAATGACTTCCCATATAGGATAGTTTGTATGTGCCAAGTAATGCTCCATCTTCATAGCCCAAATGTCGTATTCACCCTTCTTAAGAATAGGGAGTTTTATGGTTGACATGGTGTGAGGGGTTTGTGTTACTACTGGTGTTTGTGATGGTGGTGGTGGTGAAGGTGGTGGAGCATCATCATCTGATCTTGCTATTGATGAAATTTGAAAAGTAAGGGTTTATGAAACAAATGTGTTTGGTTCTTCTTATTTAGAGTTTCTCTATAGGCTCTGATACCACTTGTAGATCCCAATTCAATATAAATCTTTCTAGTCTGTCAAGGGTTGTAGCCAATATGGATAGTTCCACACTAACTACAGGAGAAACAATAACTATGAACACTATAAGTTATGCAGAAACTAATAAACAAATGAATAAAATAGAAACTTGATTACTATTATCTGGCTGGTTACAATTACTAACTATATATTGGTGAAACTTGTTATGAAACTTATATCTAACTAGATGCCGTAGGTTCCTTCTTATACACCAAGGAAAATCCTATTGGCTTACATACCGTGTGAAGATGATAATGCATATTATTCCTATAATAACTATGCATATATTCCTAACAGTACTAAACTAGCGGTACTAACTTACTACTAACACACACTAACATAACTGGCAGTACTAACAATGTACTGGAAGTACTAACTATTTATAACTAACGATACTAACTACTTAGTCTATTTTCTTGAATCTATAGCATTCTTCATTAGCAGCACTAAGTAGAATTGGCAGTTGAAACTTGTATAAGTAGTAGCACTAAGTTGTAGGAACTTCTAAAATCCAACAAGCTATGATGAGATCCAGAAGTTGTTTGATAATGAAATGAAGAGGGTAAATACTTTTATTCCTCTAGATTTAGAGGTGGTGAAAAGCAAAGAAGGAACAGAAGAAAGTTCTAAAAGAACAGAGGATAAACTTGAATCTGATAAGTCAAAGAAGGCAGAAAGTAATGAAAAGAAAGCTGAAGGCAGCAGAAAGAAATCAATTGGTAAGAAAAGAGCAGGGAATGAGCAAAAACAAGAATCTTCTAAAAGACAAAGAATGGAGGATGATAAAGAGACAGATGAGCATGAAGAAGCTAAAGAAGATGATGAAGCTGAGATGAAAAAGCATATGGAGGTAGTTCAAGATGATGAGGAAATAGCAATGATGAATACCTCTAGCGGCAAGGGGGGATACAAACCTCAGATATTGTTGAATATAAGATTGTTAAACAAGGACAGAAGGGATTATATCATTTGATAAGAGCTGATGGAAGTTCAAATAGATATTCATCAATGATTAGGATGCTTTAGAACATTAGTAGAGAAGACTTAGAGACTCTCTGGAAGTTGGTGAAAACTAAACATGGGAATACAAGGCCAGAGGATGATTATGAAAAAGTGTTATGGGGTGATCTGAAAGTATTATTTAAACCTGACATAAAGAGTGAAATATGGAGGAGTCTACAGGGATACAAAGTGATTGTTTGGAAGCTGTTTGACTCTAGTGGAGGACACTTTGTGAGATTTAAAAATCTACACATCTTTATGTTAGTTGAGAAGAGATATCCCCTCACACCAATAACAATCACAAATATGCTCAACAAGAAACTTCAAGCTGATTATTGGAATGAGATGTGCTATCAACTAGTCAAGTTCATGGTAAAGCAGCAAAAGGGTCAATGAAGTGTTTGAATGCATCTTCCTGATAGTGATGAAGTCTTTTAATGAAGAAACTTGAAGATTCAAAAGATGAACATCAAGTTTATGGGAGGATTGTTGGGACTTAAAGACTTTAAGATGATTCTTAGAGTTACTACTGCTCAAGTATATATTAGTGCTGTCAAGCATAACTTAGTACTGTTGGTGATACTAATGAAAATTATGCTAAGTAGTTAGTACTGGTAGTATAAAGTTACTACTACTAGTTACTATTGTTAGTATAATTTAGTACTGTTAGTATAAAGTTACTGCTGCTAGGTAAAGTTAAGACTGCTCAGAGTTGTAGACTAAAATATATGCTAAGTAGTTAGTGCTGTGAATAGTAAAGTTAAGACTGCTAGTACACAGTTACTACTGTTAGTATATATTAATACTGCTAGTATTAATGTTACTACTACTTATGTTTATTAGTACTGCTGGAACAAAAGTTAATGCTGCTGAATTACAACTGTTAGAAGAGTTACTACTGTCAGAAGGATAAAGACAAGTAAAGAGATAAGGATTGTTTGAAGAACAAGAATACTTATGAAGATAAGTATTGAGTTATTTTTGTAAAAGATTTGTATAATGTATTTGTTTAAGAGATTACATTTGCTTTAGAAAAGATCATGATATCTTTGAAAAGTATTGTAAGCCTTGTAGGACTCCTTAGTGTATAAAAGGAGTTCCTAGGGTATAGAATTCAATGTATCAAAAACGAGTCATTGTCATAGCTTCAAGGTTGTAAACCCTAACACTGTCAAAGAGTGTTCGTATTAATATATTAGAGCTTATTGTTTTGGTTATATTTTTGTGTGTTAAACATTCATTATTATTATTCTTCTTAGTGGTATAAACTAGATTCCGCATAGTTTATATCATTCTCTCAAAGTTTCATTCTTAGTATCTTTGGATTTATCAAAGGATACTAAACCTTACATCAAGCTAAGGAGTTAAAGATTTATTCAAGGTTCTCTTCAACTATCCTAGTTCTACTGTTGAATACTCTAAATGCTTTACTATTGATTGAGTACCCAACAAAGAATCCTTCATCAGCCTTACCATCAAACTTGCCTAAGTGATCTATGGTATTGAGAATTGTAACAGGACACCCAAATGGTCTCATAAAGCCTAAAGCTGGTTTTCTACCAAGAAAAAGTTCATAAGGGGTCTTGTTATGAGGCTTAGTTACTAATACCCTATTTTGCACATAGCAAGCAGTATTAACTGCTTCAGCCCAAAAAGTAGTAGGTAGCTTAGAATCAGCTAGCATTGTCCTAGCAGCCTCAATTAGTGTTCTATTTTTCCTCTCAGCTACTCCATTTTGTTGAGGAGTTCTAGCTACACTAAATTCTCTCTTAATACCTTTTCTCTCACAAAACTGATTCATCTCCTTATTCTTGAACTCAGTTCCATTGTCACACCTAATTACCTTAACCCTTTGATCTATTAGATTTTCTACTCTAGTTATAAAGGACTTAAGTATGCCACTAGTCTCATCTTTAGTAGCTAGAAAGAAAACCCAACTAAACCTACTGTAATCATCTGTGACAACTAGGCAATACATCTTTTTCATTAAGCTTTTTACAAATGTTGGACCAAACAAATCCATGTGCAACATATGTAAAGGTTGGCTGATTGAACTTACTGTTTTGGACTTACAAGAAGCTCTATGTTGCTTTCCCTTTTGACAAGCAACACAGGTTTGATTATTTTCAAAAAGTTTTGAAGGTAAACCTCTTACAAGATTTCCCTTAACCAGTTTATTCATAGTTTTGAAATTTATGTGTCCAAGCCTCCTATGCCAAAGTTCAGATTCATCAGATGTGGCTTTTGAAAAGAGACAAGTTAGACCTCCTTTAGGAACAATATTCTTTAAATCAACACTATACATATTGTTCTTTCTAGGAACTTTAAGTAAAACATGACTTTCATCAGTTAACTTAAAGTTTGGAGATAAAACAATACATTCAGTGTCATTAAAGAGAACACTATTCTTTTTGTCACACATTTGTGAGACACTAAAGAGGTTAAACTTTAACTCTCTTACAAAATACACATTCTCAAAATCTAAATTACCAGTTTTGATTGTACCTCTGCCTGTGATTTTCCCTCCTTTGGGGTTACCTCCAAAGGCAACATATCCTCCATCTATCTCTTCATAGTCTGTAAGATAGGACATGTTCCCTGTCATGTGCCTTGAGCATCCACTATCAATTACTCCTTTCTCCTGCAAATCATGCTGTGGATTGCCCTGCACATAAGGTAAGAAAATCAGTCTCTTTTGGGGACCCAAGCCATCACTGACTTGGATCTGCCTTGTGCATCAATATAATCAAATCTTTTAAATTTCATTGATGCACTGTTGTGTTTGGAAACATGGTCTATAACTTTAGTCTTTGGTTTCCAAACCCAACAAGCTGAGGCCTTAACAGCATTAACATTATTTCCCTGAACAACATTAACTACTGCTTTTGGCCTAACAGCATTAACATTAAATTCCTTAACAGTATTAACCCTCTAATTAAAATTACTGTTTTTAAATAATGTATTATTGTGAGTGGGCCTCTTAACAGTTGAATGTGCTTTATTAAAAATGTTTGTCATTGGTCTTGCACTATTCACTGTTGTTCTAGGTTGATCAGTATTAACTGGTCTAGCAGTAGTAAGTGATACTAGGCCTGACCTCATTAATACTGCTTTTGGAACCATGCTCCTTTTAGGACTGAAGTGAGCTATTCTAGAAAAATTCTGGTGATTCACCCTTTCAGTATAGTTCCATACTGGTTTTACCATCTTTTTATTATTAACTATCTCTGATGGTCATCACAATCATACTGCAGGTGATCAAAACTTCCACACATATAGCAAGCTTTGTTAATCATCTCAAAATTACTCCTTAATCTTTAAGACATCATGTAATTTCAGTTTTTTTGGTTTCCTCTAGGACTATGTGTGTTTATCCTATTTTGATCACCTTGTTTAACAATTGTTTTCCTAGGAGATTTTATTTGCTCTTTAGATTTAACAAACTCTATTTTAGCAAAACTAGGTTTAAAATGGGCCTTCTAACAGTTGAATGTGCTTTATTAAAAACATTTTTCATTGGTCTTGCACTATTCATTGTTGTTCTGGGTTAAGCAGTATTAACTGGTCTAGCAGTAGTAAGTGATACTAGGCAGACCTCATTAATACTGCTTTTGGAACCATGTTCCTTTTAAGACTGGGATGAGTCGTTCTAGAAAAATTCTGGTGATTCACCCTTTGAGTATAGTTCCACACTGGTTTAACCATCCTTTTATTATTAAACTGTCTCTGATGGTTATTACAATCATACTGCAGGTGATCAAAACTTTCACACACATAACAAGCTTTGTTAAACATCTCAAAATTACTTCCTAGTCTCTGAGACATCATATTATTCCAATTTCTTTGGTTTCTCTAGACAACGTGTGTTCAGCCTATATTGAGTACCTTGTTTAACAGTTGTTTTTCCTATAGATTTTTACGTGCTCATTTTAGATTTAACAAACTCAATTTTAGTCAATAACTAGGTTTACACCTATTTTTCTTTTTGAATCCAGCCTGAGGCCCTCTTCTTCCTCACTATCAGACACCCAATCCTCAATAATTAGAGCACCATTATTCTTCCTAACTGCCTTAGGCTTGTCTGCATTAGCCTTAGCTTCACTAGTCTCAACTACAGGCTTCTTAACTGTAGGCTCACTAACTATAGGCTCATTCACAAACTCTTCTAGACCAGAGAATGACAAATCAGGTTTTGGAGGCATAAAGTTTCCTGTATAGGGGAAGTGGCACAAACATTTATTACCCTAAACCTGTTTTGGCACTTATCAACTATCTGATAGTCTATTAGTTTGCTTAAGCTATTAGATGAATTCTTAAAATTTTCTACTGTTTAGCTGATTTCCAATCTTTATTTTTGTAGCAGATCCAACTTACTCCTAAGCTCTATAATGGCTACTTCTCTTAAATAAAATCTCACATTTAAGACCTGATATCTTCCTCCTAAACAGCTCATTTTTTCTTATAAACTAGAAACTTGCTTCTACCAGACTTCTAACCTGTTTTATAAGTAATAGCAGTTTAACTTAGATGTCCTTAAGTCCTTATAACAAGTTGTTCATTTTGTACTTTAAGAATTTTAACATTTCCAAAATAAGATGGTATGAACATTAGAATCATTAGATACCCTCAAGTTATGAACTTGTAGAAATAGTAAGCCATGAGAGCAAAGTAGTTGAGACCTTCTTTTTGCTTGATCACTCTAATCATAACCAGAACTATCACAAGACACCAAAGTAATAGAAGTAGTTGTCTCTAATGGCACAACCCTTCTTGTGTTCTCCCTATTCCTGTTTTCTTGGTTCATTAGAGCCCTGCACTCCCTTGCAAAGTGTCCCCTTTTATGGAAGTTGTAACACTCCACCTTGGACTAATCAAACCCAATAGTCTCATTACCATTAACAGTAAGCTTTCTTCCAGTATACTTAAAGAATCTCCTTGCCCTCATTGTTAGCATATCCATTTGCCACCTTAAATCCATCTCTTCTAAATCAGCAGAATTATTTTATTGCAAGTCCTCATTGTCAAGTTGTAGACTGTTTGGTTGACTTTCAAAAAAAGCACATATGACAACATCACTTAAATTGTCAATTGTTGTTGAGTTAACAG
>BQNB010115804.1:0-21485 GCA_026074375.1 Tanacetum coccineum
AAAAATGAAATTTATAGAATTTCAGAGATTAGAAAGATAGGTCGCTTACCTTGAACCATTTCCACCTCTTATAAGTTTCATTGTTGGGCATTCACCTAAGTGTCATGTAGAACTCTTTATGAAGTCGGAAAACGACATCTAAGACTAACTTGAAATAGTGGCATATAGTTTCACCAAATATTTAAAAATCTATTTATTGTTATTATATTTTTCTCATTATGAGCAAGCGTATGTAGGAACATTGCAACCTGCTCATCAACTAAATTGTGTTTGCTGCTACGCAGTCCACATCTTGTTTCAAGCAGTTTACAAAGTTTTGAAAATGCAAGTATATTCATTCGAATATTAACTACACTCGTAATATCATTTTGATACACCATGTGATGAGGTGTCATTTTATACACTTTTTCGGGGTCATTTAACCTCCTAAATTATGCATTTATGCTCAAAATAGGTACTTAATCGTTCCTTTTCATGTATTTAGCATTTGGAAGGCATTTGGAAGAAATACACGTGACTCGGGCTCATTTGGAGAAGAAACGGACAAGACTACAGACCAACACCAAGACTCTTGAAGATTTATGATCACAGAGCCTGGAGACGATGTCACCAGTTCTACACGACGCTGTCACAACCCACCTAGTGACGGTGTCACAACCTTTTATGATGGCATCAACACGCACCAACTCGCACGCGAATCTAGAAGATTCTACTCACGACGGCGTCACGATTAAAACGCGACGCCGTCGCAAAGATATTCTTATAAATTCAAACCCGAAATTAGGGTTTTAGGTGTGTAACTTTAGAGTAAAAAATGGGGACAACCCCTAGTTCGTTTGGCAGCTTATTAGGACAATTTTAAGACTTTAAAACCCTATTGTAACCCTCATTCATGTTTTAATCAGTAATAGACTATCTAATCATTCAATATTCTTGTTTGTTTGAATCTTTATTGTTCTTGCTTAACTTTAACAACATGCATTTGGCTAAAACCCTTTGTTGTATTCATTTATGATTGTATGAAACCTAAAATGTAGATCTTAGTGGTGTTGCTTCTTATGATGAATATGCATGTTAGGCTTTAGAAAACCAGCTTTTGTCTATATCGCTGTTGATATGTGTCCTAGGAAACATGATTGTGTAGAAAGGAATACCATCGTTAATATTCTTCATACTACCTACCCTATAATAAAGGTTATCCATTTTTAATTATATATTCAAAAATGCATTAATAATACTCTTGGGGGCCAGTAATAGATCTTCATACCTACTTACTTTGTGTTTTGCCTCAACGTAAAAAAAAAATTTTTATTAAATAGTAAGTCGGGTTCGTGTAATCTGTTCATGACTTAGGATTGCATGAAAGATCCCGAACAAGCCTTTGCCGAATACGCATCCTCGCGTAACCACGATATGGGAAATAGGAAATTCACTACTAACCAAGGACCAAGGAATTTCAATGAAGCCACCAATACTTGGAAGGACAAACTAAACTATAACTGGGAATGAGCTTAAACATTCATGAGCCCACAAAACGGCTCGATCTCTACTCATTCGTCTAATTACCAAATGAAGCTTGAAAAGGCATTAGATGATTTCAACTCTCAGCAAGAGAAGAGATTGTCTCACCTAAGAACCCAACTCGAACAATAGTAAGACGACATGATTAGAAATATTAATCTTCTATGGAAAACTATTTCTGAAAAGCTTAATGACGCACTTATCCCCGAATCTGTAGGAAACTCCATGGCTTCCGAAAATACTGCTTCAATCAGCCATATCAAGAGGGAGGAGCTCAGAAGAAAGGGAATCAAAAGCCCATCAAAGCTTTCTCCCTAAAGTACCTCTCCATCGCATACATAATTGAACTAAGCAAGAACCCATCAGCCTTGAAATGCGTTCATTTTGTCAATTCAATCGTCATCCTTAGTGAGGAAAATAAAGCTGAAGAAGGAGAAACCACGACAGACATCACACCCAAAAACGGCCACAACATAGCGAAAGAAGCGAAGGATGAAGTAAAAGAGGTGATGGAAGAAGATGAAAGTGAAGTAGAAACTGATTGGGAAGTTGAAGAAATACTAGAAGACGAGGAAGAGGATGGAGATGGTAAATATTTTAACTCATTCCCAACTATAGAGGAATTAACACTTCATGAATGGCTATTAAAGAATCCTTGACCCCTGTGGGTAAAAGCGAGAATAAGAGCCGGAAGCTTGAACAACATCAAATTTCCTGCATGATCGGACGCTTTTTCAAGAGACATGCTTACATAGACCTAGAATCACCAATCAATGTCATGTCTAGGCGTCAATATAATCGGATAATGACTTATAGGCTTATATCGATGCTGAAACCATCAAACCCTAATAAAATTAGTAACTTTGTTGGAAGAGTAAGAAGTCTAAAAATTATCATAGGAAGCTTCGCCTACGAATGCGACTTTATGATATTGGAAGATACCACTAGCATTATTGATTGCCACCTTGGAGAAATGGCTTTTGGAAGGCCCTTCATTGATGAAACCGGCCTTGTATATGATAGAGAAGAAGGAACGGTCATGTTTAAACAGGCTGACAAGAAAATTACATTTAAAATGCTTCACACCATGGAAATATTTAAGCAAACATGACTTATGGGTTTGAGCATCGATTCCATACCCTCGTCCGCCTATGAAGAAAACTTTGGCCATGGAAGGAAGCACTACTATCAAAGCTTACTCATTGGAGATGAGTACATGCAAGACGGAGGTAATAGGAGAGGAATTAGGCATTTGATGAGATTAGAAAGAGAGACGATGGGAGACAAAGAAGAAGTCACGTAAGGACGTGTGACTTCGAGTCTAGCTACACGACTCGTAAATAAAGAAAAACGCTTTTTGGGAGGCAACCCAATATTTACTTTTCCCGCATATTAGGAGTGTCTTGTGTTTTAATTATTTATTGTTTGTTTTATTATGTTTGAATTACTTTGTAATCATGCTTTGTTTATTTGTAACTTCGTCTTATTTGCAATCAAAGGTATTTTGCAACAAATAAGTGTAGGAGAAATATTCAGTTTTTAGAACCAAATTCAAACATTTAAAATGAATTATTTAGATTAATCCGCGTCAGTTTTGAGTCATATAATTGAATTTTTAATTCTTAGGTTGTTATGCAGCATTTTGTACAGGAAAATAACTTATAAGAATGAGTGCAGGAAATTTTTCATCAAAAACAAAAAATGAGTTTTCACCGAGTGTGGAGACGGCGTCATGAGTTACATGCGACGCCATCACCACGACACTTGAGACGGGGTCATGATATTCCTGACGGCGTCAAATGCCCAGTTATAGGAAAACTCGAAAACTTTAAGCATTTTTGAAAATAAAACTTGTACAACACTTAAGAAAGTTGTAATTCTTTTATAAACCTGCAAAACCATGAGTTTAACAATTCTCTCATCCTATCTTTACTGCTTTATAGAGTCAACCCTAATTCCACACTGTATACTATTATATCGCACATTTTTTGCTTGGTGTAGTTGTCTTTGTCTTTGATTACAGGTTATATTTGATGAAAAGAAGCTTGGAAGTTCTTAGGAAATTTCATTAGATGATTCTTGGAAGACGATTTAACCAGTTATTGCATGTTTCTTCTCTATTATTGAGCAAACCAGGGAAGTACTAGTTTCTTTTACTTGTTTTCTTTTTCTTTTAATTCTTTCTTACGGGTACTTCTATAGAACATTGGGGACAATGTTCAACTTAAGTGTAGGAGGAGAAAAGTCTTAGAAACTATTCTTTCATTTTCCATTTGCTTTGTCTTTAAAATGATGGGTAATATATCGAAACATAGCATAAAAAGGTAATTTTGACCAAAATTTAAATTTTTTATGACACATACCGACGAAAATCGAGTATTAATAGCTTCTCGTGGATATAAATGTATATGACCAGCACAAAAACCCTCAGAATTCCACCCCAAAAATATGAGGTTCGCCTTTAGATCTATAGGAATTCGGATATCTATTATTGACACCCAAGACAATTTATACCTTTAGCTTTCTCGAGTTAAGGAGTGAGCAGTCATATGTATATATTCCGTCATTACGAATGTGTACGTGTTGTCTTTATCGCCTTTTCTGGAGTATTAAGATTGATATTAAATTATATGAGTGTACCGATGGTATATTAAATTCTAGAACTTATTTTTGTGATGCATTCCAAGACAGCATAGTAAGTATTAGGATTTGCTTGATAAGAGGCATTAGGATTAACCCATGTTTTAAACCTGTAATTATTATTATGGTCACATCGACTATATAACTATCCCACACCCTTGCCATGCACTTACTTTTAGTGCAGGATATCCTAGTACAACCCTTCGAGCCTATCCTTTTTCATGGTTCTCGTAATTTTTTGGTGGATTCCAGATTATTAATGAAGAGCATTGTCACCCTTAAACCAATCGTTACACCCAAATTGCCTTAGCCTACCTTGTATGTACTCACTTTTAGTACATTATTGTGTTTAACCCAAGTTAATTATTTGAGTACACGATTGCTAAGTCCTTATCCTTGTAAATACTATTTTGGGACGATTCGGATTCATGGTAGTATTTATTTCATGGAAGAATGGGGAAGAAAAGTTAAGTCAATACCCCATATGTTTGTTATATGATCTCCATGTTATTTAGATGAACCTCAAATCGGGTCATTAGTTAGATTGTAAATATTGAGTATGTAAAAGCTCAAGTGTAGGGGTACGTGTTATAAACCCCAAGTTATGTTGTATTATGTTATTTAAAAAAATAGAAAAGAAAAAGAAAGAGATTGATGTAGAGTTGTGTAGAGTTTGTATATCTTCGTCCGAGTTCTTGGCTTAGCAACCAAACCAGTGTGTATTCGTATAAATAATTAGCTAACCCTTCCACTCCAAATTCACCCAAAGTTACCCAAATGTATCCCATCCGTTTTTGTTTCCATTATATGTTATCTTATACCTACACCCCACAACCATTTAAAAAGACCTCTTAGATAGTAATGAATAATGCTTGCGCCTAGCGGTGGAGGTTTGATACTTTACCAAGCCTATGGTAATTTATATGCTATGACAGGTAATGAGTGTTGATTTTCCATTTCCCCATTATGTTATAATTTATTATACACTCGAGAGAAAAAGAGAATCCCAAACACTTATGTGAGGTGCTAGTATATACTTTCAGTGCTTTTAACTACGAGGTCTAGAAGGTTGTGTTGTAAAATACTTTTAAAGAGTAGGTTAAATGACCCTCATATTGTTATTGTCTAGATAGAAAAGCCCATTTGCTTGAGGACAAGCAAATCCCAAGTGTAGGGGTATTTGATGAGGCATCATTTTATACACTTTTTCAGGGTCGTTTAACCCCCTAAATCATGTGTTTATGACCAAAATAGGTACTTAATCATTCATTTTCAGGTATTTTGCATTTGGAGAGCATTAGGAAGAATTACACGTGACTTGGGCTCATTTGGAAAAGAAACGGACAAGACTACGGACCTACACCAACATCTCTAAAAAAAATGTTCACACGCCTTCTCCTTGGAGACGGCGTCATAGATACAACGTGACGCCGTCACAACGAAGACCAAGACGGCGTCACAAGATTCCACGACGGCTTAGAGCAACAAACAGCCCTTTTATCTAGAATTTTGATATGCGTTTAATTACACATACCTTTCACCATTAAAATTAGACTTAAATGACCTAAAACGTACCAAAAATACATTGTATTTGTATGTTTTCAACTTATTCTATCAGGAAACGGATATCCGACAAAAGGATAAAAAAATCAAGCCAAAAACGATAAAACCGAGCACGGAATGGAAAGGCATGGAAAAGCTAAAGTCCAAGAAAGTCAAAGTCAAAAGTCAACCCGAAAAAGTCAACGATCAAAACCGGAGCCGACACCGAAGAATACTAAATGGGCCCACCCGAACCCATCTAATGGGCCGGGTCAGCCCATTAGTATATTATGTGAAGACAACATAAGCCCAAGTCTTGTTAAAGCCCATATATAACTTTTGAGGGCCATTTTTGCCAACCCCTCAAAGTTGTAAACCCCACAAGGACCAACGATGCAAGAACTCATATAACCTTAAAGGGGTTATTCTACCAATCCCCAAAGTTTTAACCCCACAAGGACCTTCCATGTAATAAACGTATAAACCCTCAGGGACCATTTCTACCTAAACCTAAAAGTTTAACACCATAAGGACTTGTGGTGTAATAAACGTATACAAAATGAAGGGCCGAATGTGACAACCTCCCAAACTTTACCCTTGTTTTTAAAATACTATTTATCTTCCTAACCCATTTCCTGCCAATTCAACCCATCTCCATCTCTGCCTCGTTTACTGTTCACTACCATTCAAAAACATCACTCTCCTCTCCCACATGGGTCTATGTACACCTTGGCAATCCCTTAAACCCCTATTGGGCATTAAAAATGACAAGGAATGAAGGGTTAAGATCGAATGCTTGGGCACTACTCAAATCCAATGGCCATGATGACTTTGAGCTTATACTCACACAAGAAACACACCCTTCTTTCTGCCTCAGCAAAGAAACACATGAAGAAGAGGACAAAAGACCCAAGAACACAAGACCTAGCTCGTTTATATATAAGTAGGACTTTGTAAGCCTTTGAAGGCATCTAGCTTTTTACATTTTTGCTTAACTTAGTTTTAATCAGCTTATTATATTTTCTTGTAATGCCTTTTAAAAATTAATGAAGTTCAAGTTTGTTCTTAAATCCGTTTTCAAGTTTTAAGGTTCTTTAGGTATCAAAAGTCTTTCATAAGCTCTTTTAAGCACTTAAAACTCAGGGTGTCTTGGATAAGCTTTCTTAGAAACTTATCCAAGCTTTTAAGTCTTCATTAGTAAGAAATCTGTCATTTTGAGCTTTTGGATGATAAGCAAGTGATGGAAGTGCTTATGGGTATTATAGAGTGCTTATTTATAAGCTGGGTAAGTCTTTAGAGCTTAATTAAGTATTTTAATCCCTGTTTAGAGCAAGGGATCAAGTAAGCTTCCTTTTTCAAATTTTTGCATTTTTGCATTTTTCTATATGTACATAAGCATTTGCTTATCTCTGCTTATTATTGCTTATTTGTGATGTTTAATGCTTATTCATGCTTGCTTCTAGCTTAGAATTAATTAGTTATGTATTTTATTTTTAATTGTCAAAATAGCTTAATATAGTGCTTGAACTGTTTAGCTTATTTAAAGTGCTTATTGTTGCTTGTTTGTTGCTTTTTAATGCTTATTAATGCTTATTGATCATTTCTCTTTGAAAGATTTAGCTTAAAACAGCCTTTTTAGTTTTAAATTTAGATTTTAAAAACTTAAAGGAGTGTTTAGGTCAATGTGTAAAATGGGTCAAAATGGTTTCAAAATGATTTGGGTCACTTGGTCAACTTTGGCAAGCTTTCTTAAGCTGTCATAAGTTTGTTTTTAAAAGTCTCTTAGTTAAAAATACGATTTTAAGCATTTTTTTTCTAAAATCCATCAAAACTGTGGTTTCAAAACAGTTTTACAATAGCTTATTACATAAGCTTGGTTTGACTGCTTTTTTTAGTGATTTTCATGCATGATTAAGTGTTTAGTTTGAGTAGTGTAAGTGTTTAATTAGACTGTTTAGGTTTTAAAGCTTTTTGCAAAATTTAGATAAAGTAGTGAAAAAGACGAAATTGTTTTTTTCAAATGCATACTGTTGCTTAATGTTAATTACCAAATACTTTTTGAGTCTTGATTATTGTTCTTTTAGGTCTAAATTTTATCTGTTTTTAGATTAGAAGTCCATAAGGATCTGTTTGTGTGCTTATTTTAAGCTTAAAAGTGCCTGTTTGTACTTTTCCATAGTTTGTCAAAATATTGTCTAAGTGTTGAAAAAAGAAATTTAATGTTTTGCTATTGTCAACGGCTTATCCTGGCATATTCTTAATTTCAAAATGATTTTGATTGTTGTTTTATATGTTCCTTGAGGTGTAATAATCATCTGTTTTTGCTTAAATCCTCATATAGGAACCATTGCTTGCCTTAATTTTAAGCTAGTAAAAGTCCTTATGGGCTTTATGCCTAACAGTTCAAACTCCAGAGGTTAGAACTGTGAGTGATTTTGGCTATTTTACAGCTAATAGCTTATATTTAGTTTATTTAGGTTTAGATTAGCTTATTAGGTTAGTATAAGCCCATTTTAGCTTATTAGGTTTTGCTTTAAGCTTATTTGAGCTTATTTTCATTTTTAGAGTAAAAATTGTAAGTGTTTTAGCTTATCTGCCTTTGTAACTTATTTTAGTTGCTTATTTTTGTCCTTAAGTGCTTTTTAGATAAGCCCTTTTAGCTGTCTTAGCTTATTTGTAACTTGCATTAGCTTATTTGTCCTTAAAAGCCCAAACAGTTTGGCTTATAGTAGCTTTAGTGTAAAAAGCTAACTGTTGGCTTAGTAGTGCTTATTTTCGTGCTTATTTCTAAGTTACAAAAATTTTTCTTTTTTTTAAGTTGCTTAATTTTAGCTTTTTCAAAAAGTTGTAAAAAAATAAGAAATAAAAGTGTTGGGAATAGGGGAGACCCCGAGTGAGCAAGACTCGAACTCGGGACCTCACCCAAATCAACCAACACTTTTATAACAACACCTCTACCGCTGTGCTACAATAGCTCATCCGGTAGAGGTTTGCTATATTAAATATATAAGCCCATTTAGCCCTATAAGCCCACAACCACTTTTAAGCTTATAACAGCTTATTTATAAGCTGTTTTTCCCATTTTAGATTTTTCATAGGATCTTTATAGTTTAACTTATTTTTCTGTAATTTTTCAGAATTTTTTACAATCGTTTGATATTTTTTATCATTTATTTTCTTTAAATCTGTTTTTTAATTATTAAAAACTAAATAAAAATCAAAAAAATATTTTTCTTTTTTAGAAAATTTTATTTTATCAGTCTTCACTTAGGAAAAATAGAAAATCTTTCGTAGGGACATTTTTGCAAAATTTCATTTCTTAAAGAACGGGATTCGAACCCGTTTTTGTTTTCTCATTTTTGAGCTCGTTTTAGCTCCGTTTTTAGTCTAGTCTTTTTTATTCTTCATTTTTAGTCACATAGAGTAGATTAGAAGTAAAAAAAATCTTTGTAGGGTTAATTTTTAAGAAATTAGGTTTTTGACCCCTTGTTCGGGGCTCTTGCTCTCGTTTTTTTAGTTTTATTTCAGAATTTTTAGGTTTTTCTTAATCGTTTTTGCATATTAGTAGATAATTTAGCTTTCTAATCCCCTTAATCATTAATATCATTCAAATTCCAACTTTCCGACTGTACTGATTTTCAAGTCCAGCCTCGTTGGGGATAAACGACCCGGGAACACACTTCTATACTGCTCTTCAGATTTTATTGATTGTCTTTCTTTTAAACTTTTCAAGGGCAACTTGAATTGTTTTTGGGTTATATAAGTAGTAGTATATTTATAATATATTAATTATTTATTTACCTAAAAAAGAAGCTGTCAATTTTTGGCGCCGTTGCCGGGGAGGCTGTGTGTCGATTATCCGTACTGTTTGAAACTTAGTTTTTGAAAACAAAAAAAAAACCAAAAAGATAAAAACATTGTCTTTAATTATCAATAAAAATCACAAGTTGGTAAAAGAACACCAACATATAATACTTTCAACTGAAGTATTATCCATTAATAAGTTCCCGAACCAAAGAATCAAAAACTTACCTTTTGTGTCACTTGCGAGGTACGGTTCACCTTTTAAAAGATAAACAAACTCAAAGAGGGGTATAAGGCGGGTTGTTCCTTGGAACTACGACCCTAAAGGAAAAAGGTTTTTAATAGCTTCGCGCTTTCCTATTCCTCCGCTCCTTGTGCTTTTTCTTTTTCGAAGAGTTACCGAAGAAGCTTGTTGAATTATGCATTTTGTTTTGTTTAAGTTGTCTTATTTCGTTGTCCGTTATTAAAATAAATTGTGAATTCATTTTTGATAAACCAAAAAGAAAAAAAAATTAGTTTAAATTTTCTTTTTCTACTTTGTGCATGCGCACTCGTTCTCAAACCCGCAACCGTAACCGTCAACAACAAGCCCAACCGGCTGTTGTTCAACCATTTCATTTAGAAGAACCTTTTGTTAATCCTCCCCTAGTTCCGATGGCTGATAACCGGACTATGGCACAATTGCTCCAAGCACCCACCGAGGGGTACGAGGATGCAATTGTAATTCCTGAAATCAATGCTAATTTTGAGTTGAAGCATGGTTTGATCAATCTTGTTCAAAACAAACAGTTTTTCGGACATGATAAAGAGGATCCACATGCTCACATCCGTTATTTCAATAAGATTACCTCAACGATGAGATTCCCGGATATCCCGAGCACGTCAATTAAGCTTATGCTTTTTCCATTTTCTCTTGAAGGTTCAGCCCGGATTTGGCTAGAAAAAGAACCTCCTCGATCAATTTTGACATGGGATGATCTTGTTTCAAAATTCATTAATCAATTCTTTCCTCCTTCAAAAACGACAAATCTTCGAAATGAAATCACGAGATTTCAACAAAGATTTGACGAATCGTTTTACGAGGCTTGGGATCGATTTAATGACCTTCTTCGAGCATGCCCACATCACGGATTTTCTGAATTACATCAGCTAGATACGTTTTACAATGCGTTGAATGCTAATGATCAAGATTCATTGAATTCTGCTGCGGGTGGAAACTTTTTGGATAAGATGCCTCGTGAATGCTTGAAAATTATCGAGAGTAAATCCAAGGTTCGTAATTCACGAAACAAGGCAGTCGTTGCCAAAGTGAGTTCGAATTCATCTACTCCCGGAATTTCACCAGATGTTGCTGCTCTTACAACCGAAGTTTCTGAACTTAAGAACATGATGAAGACTATGCTTATCGAAAAACAAAAAGCCCAAGCTCCCGCACCCGTAAAAGCGGTTGAGCAGAGTTGTGTAACTTGTGGAGGTGCTCATTCTTATAGAAATTGTCCAGCCACCGATGGCAACATTTATCAAGACAACATTCAAGAGTACGTTTCACAAGCTGCTGCAGCCAATTTTAATCAAGGAAATACAAATTCTAGACCTCCGATGGTTGCAAACCAAATCCGACCTCCTGGTTTTCCTCCGATTCAAAATAATCAAAACCGTTTCAATCAGAATCAAGGAAATAATTTCAACCAAAATCGAGGAAATAGTTTCAATCAAAACCGTGGAAATAACTTCTACCAAGGACAAGTGTATCAACCTCCGACTAGTCAACCACCAGTTTACCAAGCTCAACCTTATCAAGCTCCTGCTCAGCAAGTGCAAGGTGTTTCAAAGACCGATTTTGAGAATTATGTCAAGGCTAATGATGCAATATTGAGAAATATGCAAAATCAAGGCCAAGGTTTACAAAACCAGATGACAAATTTAACGGAAATGCTTTCTAAGTTCGTAAATTCCAATACCGCTTCGTCTTCGAATTCAGGTTCTCTTCCAAGTAACACGGTTACTAACCCGAAGGAAGACTTGAAGGGTATTACTACCCGAAGCGGGGTTGCTTATCAAGGACCTACGATTCCTACTTCTTCTCCTAAAGTAGTGGAACGTAGAACCGAGGTGACAAAGGACATGATTTTTCCTACTAATAACGGAATTACCGAAGACGTCCAACCTCCGGTTGTCCCAGTTGAAAACCAAAATCCAGTTTCTGAGCCAGTTAATGCTCCAGTTAGTGCACCGATGCCTAACCCGAAACCGTCAATTCCTTATCCTTCAAGGCGAAATGATGAGAAGCGCCGTGAAAACGCTGACGAACAAAAAGAGAAATTCTACGAAATCTTCAAAGATATGAGTTTCGAAATTAGTTTCATGGATGCTTTGACTCTAATGCCCAAGTTTGCTTTAACTCTTAAAGCCTTAATTAAAAATAAAATAAAAACTTAGTGAGATGGCTAGAACCCCTTTGAACGAACATTGCTCGACGGTCATACTTAACAAGTTACCCGAAAAACTTGGTGACCCCGGCAGATTCCTTATTCCATGTAAATTTCCCGAAATGGATGAGTGCTTAGCCTTGGCCGATCTTGGCGCTAGCATAAATCTCATGCCATTTTCCGTGTGGAAAAAGCCCAACCTTCCAAACCTAACTCTAACGTGCATGACACTAGAACTAGCGGACCGTTCGATCTCCCGACCAATCGGTATTACTAAAGATGTCAACGTTAAAGTTGGTGTATTCCAGTTTCCAGCCGACTTCGTTCAACTTACGATAACCAACTAGACTTGTAACGGGATGGAGAGTTTGTATTGATTATCGTAAGTTGAACGAAGCCACCCGGAAAGACCACTTCCTTTTGCCGTTTATGGATCAAATGCTCGAGAGACTCGCAGGAAATGAATACTATTATTTCCTCGATGGTTTCTCGGGTTACTTTCAAATACCAGTCGATCCAAAAGATCAGTAAAATACCACATTCACCTGCCCATACGGAACGTTTGCTTGCCGCCGCATGCCTTTTGGCTTATGCAATGCACCAGGCACATTCCAGAGGTGTATAATGGCTATCTTCCATGATATGGTTGAAAAGATGATGGAAGTTTTTGTTAGGAATAAATCTTCATGGGACTTAATACTGCCAACAGTACTAAAAGAGTTAGTACTGCCAGTACTAACTTAGTACTGCCAATGTTACTTAATACTGCTAGTAGAAGGAGTTAGTACTGCTGATAGTCAAAGCTGCTGAACTTAAGATAAGGATGCACGGAGAGTATTTTGGGATGTTTAGTTTTGAATTATAACTGATCCTAAAAGATAGGCAGATATCTTTGTAAAGGACTCCTTGTTTTTCTAGCCATGGAAGTTTCTTCTAATTTTGAGGAAGGTTATTAACGATTCAGGTAAGGGGAAGACGTTAATTTTTCTTGAGAATCTGCTTAGTGATTATACCACCCATAATCTCGCTCCCGAAGTGATTTTTGATCATGAACCAAAACAAAATGAATCCATCCATAATACTTCGATTACTTTTTCTCCAAGGAATAATCCTCTTCACCATGAGTTCGCCGGAGAAATCATTACACTTCCTTCGAGGATTGCTAGAGAGCATGAGGAATATCTTAGTCTTATGACTTTGCTTTATGAGATTTCAACTTCCCAGTCACCAGAAAATTTTCCCGCATCTCCTATCCCCGTTGAGGATAGTGACCCCGTTCAAGAAGAGATCGATATATTCCTCGTTCCAGATGATTTAATTCCACCAGGCGTTGAGAATGATGATTCCGAAGATGAAGATAATTCTACTTTCTTCTCCGAAAATGAGTCATCTATCCTTGAACCGTCAGCTCCTCGACCTCCTCCGGAACCACCAGATGTTAAGATTAACCTTAAGCCTGATACGGCCGTGATAAATAACTTTGATGTGCTAAACAAAGATGCTTGTTTCAACTTAGAAGAAGGTGTTCAGATTTTTCTTCCATTTTTCACCTACCTCGAGGATTCTCCTTGTATTCTCTCTCTCAGGAGTGAGGACCTCGGTTTTGACCCCGACATCTCTACTTTTCATTTTTCTCTTAAGCCAGTTCCAAATACTCTCCCTAAGGACGAATGAATTCAGGGATCGAGTCAAGCTGTGTGACTCGGTTACCAAAAACAAAGCGCTTCGTGGGAGGCACCCCATGCTTATCCATTTTCTATTTTTAGCTTCTAATGTGTTGTGAGGAGGCTTGTACTCTTCCGTTCTTTGTGTTTGTTGTTTGTACTTATGATTTTTTGCAGGATAGACCCAACTTTTCTGAAGACTCTCGTGTTCGGTGTTTTGTCACGGTCTGTTAGGAATTATTGATTTTGTACCAAGTATAGTTCCTGCTGGCAGGTATGTAGTTCCTGCTGGTAGAGTTAATTTGTAGTTAGTGCTGGCAGAACAAATGTGGTTCTTGCTGGTAGTACAATATTAGTCCTGGTAGTATTATGCTTACTCCGGGTTGATAGTAAAGTTAGTTAGTGATAGGGATATGCATGAGATATCCTAGGAAGTGATAACGCTTATCACTTTAGCTTTTAGCGAGTCTTAAGGAAACAAGTAGTTAGGGTTTCATGGGTATTTAAGAAACCTACGGCCTTGGATGAAGGGGGCTGATTGAATTCATTAGAAAAACACGTTTATTATCAATAGAAAAGATCGATAGAGGATCATTGTTTTTAGTAATTCTTTAACTCTGTTGTTTATATTAGCGGTAAACAATTGTTTCATTTGTTAAGTCTCTCTTAGAGCTGCTATGTGATTACATTAAGTGCTCTACTAACCCTTAACAGGCTTGAAGATCTATCAGGGCTGCGACCTACAAGTGGTGTCTGAGCCTGGAGGGAGGAAGCCTATGTTAAAGATACTGTTATATTCTTACTATAAAAAACTTTAAATGCTTCACAAAATCCATCACAAAACATACCCTATGCCATCACCATCAGTACCTTACATTCTCTTTTCCCATCAACAACTGAACATTTGTGTTCTCTATGTCAACCTATGTGAACCAGTGTTTGAGTCTCAAATAACTCTTAAACCTCACAACCACCCAATCTCGCTTTCTCAACAAATATCACACAACACTGTCTCAAAATATTGCCAAATTTCCTTACTTTAAGAAGGAGGAATATGAGATGTGGGCATGAAGATGGGTATTGGATCATGTACAGTGTATTCACAATTGTCGAACATTGTTCTAAATAACTAAAAAATGACGGAAACGCGGGAAAGATTAGGAAGAGATCCAAAAGAAATATTATGATCTCTTCTCCTTTTACTTTGTTTCTGGTTTTTTGTATTTTGAAGAAACACATTGCTGTTCAAAGAGTAGACAAAAAGCAAGAACTATATTGCTTTCAGTCTCTTCATGAGGATATCATATGGCTGAGTTTCACTATCTAGATTGATGCATGGGTATCTGGTTGGCTGTCAAAGCCAGATTTGGAGGTAATTAAGAAAATGAGGAAGTCAATGCTAAAGCAGGAGTTTTTAGAATTTAGGGTATCTAAATCAGAGGGTCTGCATAAGGGCTATGACAGGTTTCAGAAGATATGAGTCTACTCATCAGATAGAAGCTGAGCCAGAAAATGAAGATTGTAACATGAATTTTCAGAGCACTTCACACCTTCTTGTCCAGGTTGCCTCACTTTAAATACAAAGGGTGTCTTGATTATCATATGCTTGATGATCTATTACAAACAAGCTTAGGACTCTTGAAATTGATGTGAAGGGTGGCTCAAGTTATGATTCAAGAGGTACTTCTGCTCTCATCCCATCAGGCCTTTTTTAGTGCTCCTAGCACTAATTCAAAGTATGTCATATCATGATCAAACACATATCAACACTTGTACTTCTGCTTCATTCAAGTTGTGGCTTTGGCAATGTGATTGAAAATGTTCTCCATTCCTTTGTTGCTGAAAGTGATCCACAACAGCAGATCACTTATGAAGATTTCGATCAGATTGGGAAATTGGATTTGGAGGAATTAGACATCAAATGGCAAATGGCAATGCTCTCTGTTAGGATTAACAGATTTGAAAAAGAAAAGGATGGGAGAAAGAAAGATGATGGTTTAATAACAAGGATGCTGCAGGTTGTATGTTGACAAGAAGAGGTTAATGATATAAATGCTCAGAGTTGGGTCACTTTGCTAGGGAATGTATAGGGAAACAGTTGGATTCTAAAGCAAGGTACTCTTCATTTAAACTTAAGGAGCTGGATAAGTCAGGAAGATCCTAGGGCTTGTTGTCTGTTGATTCAATGTTTAAATGGTCAGACCTTGAGGTGAGATGTGGAAAATGGTGCTGCTCAAGTATATGGGATGATTGTTGGAGCTGAGGATGATGCTGCTGGTAGTGCTACTGGTGATGCTACTGGTGATGTTGCTGATGATGTTTCTAATGCTGCTGCTGAATTTGCCCTTATGGGTATCTTTACTTAGGTAATTACTTGTCCTTTTGTGGTTGTTAAATCTTATGCAGAACTTTAAAAGGAATTTGATAATTTAGAAGTCAATACAAAGAGTGTTATATCCAGTCAAGCATATAAAAGTCATTTACAAACTTTAGAAGAACAGAAGGGATGGTACCAAAGTAATCAGCTAGGTATTAGAAGAAAGAATTAGAATTTAACTGCTAAATTTAGAAAAACACTAACAAACATGTTAAAATATACTGAGAATTGAATGATCAGGTAAACTTGAAATATGAATGATTAAGGTTTTAACTTGAGAGTCTAATGAAGATTGACAAATAGAAGGAGTCTTCCAAATAACCTGGACAAACTGATCAATAGTTCCATGTCCTCTGATCAATAATTTGTTAGGATTTGGTAGACACATTTTTGGTTCAGATGAGGGTGTTTGATCTCTCTGCTTCCATAGCATCTTTGAACTCATCCCTAAGGATTGTGCTGAGAAAACCTCTCTCTGAAGGGTTTGTCAAAAGCTGGTGGTTTGCTTGCTGTTCTTCCTCCTATAATAGGATAGGACATTCATGCCTCCTTCCAACAGCATGACCTTGTGAACACAGGTTACTAGGGTTCAAAGTCCAATTTTATTTTTGATACTAACTTGTATCTTTGACTTTGTCTCTTGTTGATACAGTTGACAGTCCTCGATCAGAGACCACAGGCTTTGCATCCTGTGTTTAAGTGTCAAGTCCTTCAAGCTCCAAGGACCAATGAACCTTGCCTCTGCCCCTTGTTCAGTTGAATTCAAGACAGCGTCAGAGGATGTCTGACCAAAACAAGTTCCACCATTTAATGGTTCTAGTTTTTCTTTTAGGAGAATGTAAAACCTACTTGGGGATTTATGTAATAAGAAGTGGAATATACCAGTAGGTGTCTTGTAAAAGAAGTTTTTGGTTCTATGTACATGTTTTGTTTGTGGTAGTAAATTTCTTTTGATTAAAGATTGTGAGTTTAGTGAGAAACAGTTGGAGTTGCTAATAAACCTATGGGAATAATGTTGCAAAATATTCCCTCATTTGTACCAAAAGCAGCATCTGTTCCTGCTGGTAGTAGGAATAGATCAACATCTGTTCCTGCTGGTAGACCATTTTCTGCTGGTTGGAAAAATCATGCTGCTCGACCTATGACCAGACCAACAAGCCATTATTTTCAACACTTTAGTAGGCCTGACTATTATAACCAAATGTATATGGATGAGGAAGATGGGGATGTGTTAAGCCCTATAGCGGTTGTCTTGGAGATCAAAGGCTAAAAATATGCAATGGGGACTCCAAGAAAAAACAATGGGGAATCTCATCACTCGTACATGGTTTTAATCTTAAATGATCCTCAAGGCAGGCCCAAGTCAGTAATGACTTGGGTCTCCATGTAATAATGTGTGTTTGTATTGTGTTTGTGGAAAATCCTCATTAAGAATAGTGATTTAGGAATTGAGATAGTGGTTGTTCCAGAAGCATGGACAGGCACTTAAGGGAAATGGATAACTTTTGTTGAAGTTGTAGGACCTGAGGTACTGTGACTTTTGGAGGTGGAGATGGCAAAATCACTGGAAGAAAAGGCACTATAAGGACTTCCAAACTGAATTTTGAAAATGTTTATTATGTGGAAGAGCTTCAAAACTTTAATTTGTTCTCTGTATCACAAATTTGTGATAAAAAGAACAAAGTCCTTTTCACTGATACAGAGTGCCTTGTTCTCACAAAGGAATTCCAACTACCTGAGAATAGTCAGGTGGTTCTTAGAGTTCCAAGAAGGCACAATCTCTACAGCTTCAATTTGACTGAAATCCAACCTGAAAGAGATATCACCTGTTTGCTGGCAAAAGCATCCTCTGATGAGTCTACAAAATGGCATAGAAGGATGGCTCATGTGAATTTCAAAAACATCAACAAGCTGGCAAAGCATGGATTAGTCAATGGGCTTCCCTCCAAACTCTTCACAAATGATCACAACTGTGTTGCCTGCAACAAAGGAAAGCAACACAAGGCTTCTTACAAGGCCATCACAGCTGTGAGCACCATTTCTGAGCCTCTCCAGTTACTTCACATGGATCTTTTTGGTCCTACTTCCATCAGAAGCATTGATCACAAGTACTACTCCCTGGTGGTTACTGATGACTTAAGCAGGTTTAGTTGGGTTTTCTTTTTGGGGACTAAGGATGAGACCTATTATATCCTTAAGGACTTTATTACTTTTATTGAAAACCAGTTAAATAAAAAGGTTAAAGCTATAAGGTGTGACAATGGGACAGAGTTTAAAAATTCTAAATTAATTGAACTCTGTGGGTCAAAGGGGATTAAAAGGGATTATAGTAATGCCAGAACCCCACAACAAAATGGGGTTGCTGAAAGAAAGAATAGAACCCTTATAGAGGCAGCAAGAACTATGCTTGCTGACTCTAAGTTACCTACCATGTTTTGGACAGAAGCAGTTAGTACTGCTTGTTATGTTTTGAACAGGGTTCTAGTGACTCGTCCCCATAACAAAACACCCTATGAACTATTGTCTGGGAAAGTTCCCAACATCAGTCACCTTAAACCTTTTGGGTGTCATGTGACTATCCTTAACACCAGTGACCACTTGGGAAAATTTGAGGGAAAAGCTGATGAAGGTTTTATTGTTGGGTATGCTGCTCATAGTAAGGCTTATAGGGTCTACAATTTATCCAGCAAAAAGATAGAAGAAACACTTAATCTGAGATATCTTGAAGATAAACCTAATGTTCAGGGCTTGGGTCAAGAGTGGTACTTTGACCTTGACTATTTGACTGATTCTTTAGGTTATACTCGTTTCAAATCTAATCAACCTGCAGGTACACAAGATCCTCACATACATGCAGGTACACAAGATGATTCAGATTCGGAGTGTGATGAACAAGTAATTGTTGTTCCTTCTTTTCCTTCTAACCGCTTTTCAGGTCCTAAGGTTCATGAAGCTTCTGAAATGGTGGAGAGTAATTCAGACTATGCAGAAGAACTTGCTAGGCTTCAAAGACAAGAACATGAAGCCAAAGATACAGCTGAGAAGTATGGTTTTGGTTTTTCAAAAGACACAGAGGAACATTTGAGACAAGCTGATATGGTTCCTGCTGGTAGTATTGATCCTGCTGCTAGCATTTCTGCTGGTAGTATTGATCCTGCTGCTAGCATTTCTGCTGGTAGTATTGATCCTGCTGCTAGTATTTCTGCTGGTTCTGCTGAACCATTTCCTACTGTTATCGAACCTGTTCATGCTGATGAAACATCACTTCCTCCTGGTCACTCTTTGGGCTCAAGTGAACATTCTTCAAGATTTCCCTCTCCTTCTGACCTTACAAACTCCATATCCTCATCTTCAGAGATGGAGGACATATACCACCATCCTAGTACTGGCATTTCCTCTTCCTCTTCATATGATGCTGATTTTGGTGGTACTGTCACCAACTTAGCACCCATTGTAGCTGTTGATCCTGTTCCCACTAAGAGGGTGAACACCATTCATCCTCAATCATAGATTCTTGGAGATCTCACTTCACCAGTTCAGACAAGAGGAACAATGAAGAAGTCTAAATTTTGTGAAAGTACATTTGTCAGCTATGTTCATGATCAACAAAGGAATAATCACACAATAAAGGAAGAAGTCTAGATTGGTGGCTCAAGGTCATAGGAAAGAGGAGGGCATTGACTATGATGAGGTATTTGCTCCAGTTGCTAGAATTGAAGCTATTAGGATATTCTTAGCATTTGCCTCATATATGGGTTTTATGGTATATCAAATGGATGTAAAGAGTGCCTTCCTTTATGGGGAAATTGACAAAGAAGTTTATGTTACTCAACCTAAGGGATTTGAAGAGTTGTGAAAGCTTTGTATGGTCTTCATCAAGCATCAAGGGCATAGTATGCAAGATTGTCTACTTTTCTGTTAAAGCATAATTACAGAAGAGGTACAATAGACAAAACTCTTTTTATTAAGAAGAATTCCAGGGATATAATACTAGTCCAGGTCTATGTGGATGACATTATTTTTGGGTCTACAACGAAGGCCTGGTGTGATGAATTTGAGGTGTTAATGAAAGGAGAATTTGAGATGAGTGTTATGGGTGAGTTAACATTTTTCTTAGGATTACAAGTTAAGTAGAAGCCTGATGGGATCTTTATCAGCCAAGACAAGTATGTCCAGAACATGCTTAAGAAATTTGATATGGAAAGTGTGAGAACTGCAACAACACCCTATGAAGCTTCAAAGCCTAAATCCAAGGATGAACCTGATGATGCTGTTAATGTTCATTTATACAGATCCATGATAGGTTCCCTCATGTATTTGACAGCTTCAAGGCCTGATATTATGTTTGCAGTGAGTGCTTGTTCTAGACACCAGGTTACACCTTTGACTTCCAATTTGAATGCAGTCAAGAAGATCTTTAAGTATCTTAAAGGCCAACCAAAACTAGGTCTATGGTATCCAAGAGATTCTCCTTTTGTGTTGGAAGCATATAGTGACAGTGACTATGCTGGTTCACATGGTGATAGAAAATCCACAACTGGTGGATGTCAGTTCCTGGGTAGAAGGTTGATCTCATGGCAGTGTAAAAAGTAAACCATTGTGGCTACTTCTTGATTATGGGTTCAATTTTATGAACACAAATTTTTTTATTGATAATCAGAGTACCATCTGCATTATTAAAAACCCAATTTTTCACCAAAGAACAAAGCACATAGAAATTAGGCACCATTTTATTAGAGATGCCAATGAGAAAAATCTTATTCAAGTGCTTAAGATTCACACATATGCAAATGTGGCTGACTTGTTAACCAAGGCAAATGTGGTTGACTTGTTAACCAAGGTTTTACTCTTTACTCTCATTTTTACAAACCCTAATTTTAACAGCCCTTTTTCCTCACTCCGCACTCTCTTGCATTGTCTCAGTACCGAATCAGGTAGCTGGGATCAATTTGGAAGCCAATTGGCTATTGCTATTATTTGTTTGACTGAGGGGAGGAGGTATAATTGGTCAAGCTATATTTTCAAAGGGATGGTTAACAACATCAACAATCCTAAAAAGTTTTTGATGTTTCCTAGGTTTCTTCAAATGATTTTGGAAATTAAACCCAAGAATACCAAACAATATCATGCCTTTAAACTGACAAGCAAATACAAACGATTGTACTCCAATTTAAAAGTTCCCCTGGTGTACGGTGAAAACCCATGTTTGCTTCCCCCTACTCAAGCTGCTATTGCAGGTGAAAGTTCAGGGGAAGCTGCACCATCTAACCCTCAGACTGTCCCTGAGACTATCACTGAACCTGATCATTCTCATGATCATGAATCTACACCACCCAGACCAACAACTTTTACTTCTGGTGCTTCAGTGAATGAGTCGGGTCCCTCTTCAGACCCCAACATTGCATCTCCTGACCAATTCACTTCCACAAATGTGGAAGATGAAATAATGGGAGGTTCTTTTCAAACCTCACCTCCTAGGTCCACTCAAGCTCCACCTGCAAGTACAAC
>BQNB010115805.1:0-18281 GCA_026074375.1 Tanacetum coccineum
GGTTCTAAGTTTCCAATACATAAACTACATATACATGAACTCTCCTAGAGTTCTAAATCAAAAGTAATAGCCAAAGAGTGCACAATCACCACGCCGGTGCTAAGATAGAACTCTAGGGTAACAATAACCTCAATTTAATAAACCTAAATCATGAAATCCTCCTACTTACTAGTACGTGGACGATAAAAGTATGAGGTTTTCGTCTACGAAAAGCATTTCGAGTCTAACTTCCATAAACATAGGGCCCATTGCCCAGAAAGCTTTGGATCCAATGTGAAATTACTATTTTACCCCTATTTATCAAAGCCGCCATTTTCCAAAATTTTTATTGCTCCGCTAAACTGAGTGTATCTCCTAAACTGTGCGTCCGCAAAAGCTGATACGACCGCTCAAATCTAAGTTGATTCAATATCTAGAACTTACAGTTTTACATATTTAGTTGTTGCTATATAAGTTTTTGGACTTATTACTCAATCAAATTCTGGTCTCCATTTTTGACTAGTTTTGCCATTTCGGCGATATCTCATCCGTCGGGCGTCGATATGACTCCATCCGAATTCCTACATGTGCCAAAGAGGTTTATCTACCTCCTAGTCTAATTTCCCAGGCCTTCACAGACCAAAAATATTTTGAAACGTATCCAACAAGCTTCTATTCCAAAGTAGTCTCCAAAGAAATTTTGACAAATTTTTGTAGTTTTACGAAAATGAGTGTAATTTAAAATTTATTGATGATTTTGATGTAAAACCAATTGGAGGTGATAGCCCTAAGAGACTTCTATAGGTAAATAAAATTTTCTTTTGAAAAGTTATTACAAAAATATAGAGTTATACTCCTTTTCCCAACGGTATACCAGATTTGACTAGTTTTAGAAAAACGACGATATCTCACTCATCCGGAGGAGTTAAAATTCTATCCAACTCACCACATGTACCTAAGACATACGCCCACTTCCATATTGGATTTCCCAGGTGCCGTAAGACCAAAAATAATTCACAATCAACCCCACAACCTGCTGGTTACAAACTGCCGTAAAATCCATTTCAAAATCCAACCAAACACCATTTTAATTCCTCCAAACGCCAATACAAAGCCATACCCAATGACTTAACACTCTTTCAAACACAAAAACTCATAGATTTCCAGAATCAAACATTTCATGACTCGCTAAGTAGAGGTCGATACGAGAGAATCGGAACACAACGCCAACTTTATTCGAAAGTTCCAAAAATAGCCATTTCTAAACGACACGTTACGCGAGGATAAATTAATAGTCGTTTTCCAAAACAATGAGGGTTCATGGGGTGACATATAAAAGTCACACTCCCATCAACTAGGAAAATTTCAAAACAATATGTTACGAAACAACATATGCGATTCAAAAGCAATGGGAAAATATTCAAACTCGGAGTTGAACAATAAATCACCCAATGGGATCAACAAACTACGACGAATCAACATCATCCAAAGATGAAAAGTAAAGTCGCGAAAAAGTTTCAAAGATAATCATATAACAACGATGTTTTCATCATGTATCAAAATGATTTTATCATATCGTATCAAAATGTTTAAAGAAATTAAACTCTTCGCAAGAAGCGAATATCAAGATATATATAATTGTACACCATAGAACGGATGCCGTATATGTATATTTACTTATATAATCATTACTTATACCAAGTGTGTCCCACTTGTTACGCACATAATATGCAATCAATATACCACATAAGGCTTCTAAGGATCGAGAACGATGCGCGCGCGGATATCGAACAACGGTGAAAGACTCGTGGAAATTTTCCAAAAACAGTTGTAGTAAAAGTTTTGTAAAACGACTTAGTTCTCTACAACTCGTGCTCTGGTACAAAATCATGAAAATCATTTGGCTACTATCTACGCATATAATATACTTTATACCATAAAGTCACCCCACTTGTTACGCACATAATATGCAATCAAATATACCACATAAGGCACATAAGTGATCGGAAACGATGTGCGTGCGGATATCAGACAACGGTGAACGACTCGTAAAATTTTTCAAAAACAGTTATAGTCCAGGCGTTGAAAAAGACCTAGTTCGCTATAACCAGTGCTCTAGATACCATTCTAGTAACACCCCCAAACTACATACGCAAAGCGTAATTACAACGTTGGGGGTGCACAAATCAAGATACAATCACACAAGTCAAAACAAACAACTATAAAATAGATGTTTGTTAAATAAATTTCATTTATTTCGTTTGAAAAGAACACATACAAAGGTCCCAAAACGATCATAAGAAAATTTATTGTCTACACGTCACACCAGCGACTTCATTTCTAAAATATTCTATCATTTATTGGACACAAGTTCACTCGTAATCACACCGACCATATATCCGACGATTCTGTCCCATCCAAGCCATCTTTAATACCTAAACCTGAGATACATGCTTAAAAATGTCAACAAAACGTTGAGTGAATTCATAGAGTTTACACATAACAATTTGAACGCATATTTGGTTCCACAAAACAACCATAACATTGCTCATATGGAAAGTTAAACATAATGATTTCCAACTAAATGAGCTCAGGGTACCGAAACTTAAAGCATTAAACCTCGAAGGATAAATAAAGACCGGGAAGTATGCCACTTCCCCTAATACTAACCACAGAATGTCCGTTACAGGGTGCTCACCAACGAATTCAAACCTCAGACATGGTTGTCAAACCCAATAGATCTATTTAATGCATTAGCGTTTACCTACAACTAGGCAACTAATGGTCACACCAGTGAAAGGCAAATATCAATATAAAATGGAATCTATCACGTAGACAAAAACCATTTGCGTTTCACTATCCAAAACCAGCATTATCCCCCCTCAGTCGGGTTTATAAAACATTCAAGAACACGTAAAAGCGAGGCTATGAACTTCACCATTGATCTAAGCCGAAGATCAAAATAACCGTGATAATCCAAAGATGTCTCAACACGAACTCAACCGCGACCTATAATTTATGTCGCAAAATTATTATACCGTAAAGTACGATTGAATAGTGCTACGCCCCCCCCCGCCCCCCGCCCCCCCCCACACCCGGTATTCAATGGCGTACGCAACTAATTAAATAGTATAAATATCCATACACATGTAGAGAAATCCACTTGCACTCCTAGATCCTAAACTCCTACATAAATGAGTTACGATACATTCTTCTCATATTATATTATACTCACTTAATTGAAAAACATTTTCTATTCCAGAAACCTTCTTATTTCTAGAAAGTTGCTAAATTTAGAAAGTTACCCATTTTTAGTAGGTCCATCATCTAATTATAATATTTATAAATAATATTTATTTTTACCCAACAGCACAATTCGACGACTTAATTTGTTATCCTTACTCGTAGATCCGAATGTTATATATCCCAAATTTCCAAAAGTTTCTATTTTTTAGAATCAATCATTGTTCGTCAACCATCGTTAAGTCAAAATATTAATCTTATAATAAAAGTATTATATTATTTTTTATAACATCCGACAAGTCTAGAATTAACCCGTGACTTTCAAAAGTCAATGGGGACTTTATTTGACTTTTTGACTTTATGTATATATATATGTTATATCCTGACCCGCTCAAAACGACCCATTATATCACATTTTCACGACTCGGACTCAAAAGAGATTTTATGCAAAATGACATTCCGGACAACTTTTTTAGTTTTAGCCGAGACCCGAAACTCGACAGAAAAATGACCAAAATGCCCCTACAAGTTTCTGCAGGAACTTGTGAAATTTTTAATAAAAGTGCGGAATTTAACCTTAGGTTTTGAACCCGTTCTTACTTCGATTTGAAACCTAGCAAGCCATAAGGAAAAGTACAACGTCATTCCGAGCAACTTTATGTGCTTCGCCGGAAGTCCAAAACAGACTCGAAATGCTCAAAAACGGGCGTTTAAAAATTCGTCAGCAACAAAGATTTTGCAAGAGCTGTTTAAAAATTTATAAGTTTTTCAAATCTTGTTTTCGTCGTAACTTCTTCGTTATTAGGTGTTACGGGGCGTTCGAATTACAGAAACGGTCGTAAAAATACCCTCTACCAAATTTACTAAGTCAAAATCAAATTTAACAAAATCTTGAACCTCGTTTTCCGCGCCAAAGTTTCTGCTTAGAATGCATATGTTACCAAACGCGCCAAAAGTCCATTTTCGACCAATATTCCATTTGCAACATGTTTAAACGAACCTATACACGATATCTATATCATTCAATCATTCAATATCACAATTAATCTAGCGTAAGATCCTCATATTTCATCACATGCAAATATTCATAATTGATCAAATCGCAAAAATAAACATAACACTAGTAATTATAATACTTACAAAGCTTTATTAAGCTAACTCGGATACAATCGGACTCGACTCGTTCCCTTTCTTGCCTTAGTCGTAGCTCGATACCAACCCAAACAACCAAACCGAAACATTTTCATTTAAACCGAGCTTCCAAAACACGTATCTAGCTTCGATAAACACCCCCTTTAAACCAAAAATATTTGAAACTAACCTGAACTCTAACTCCAAAAAATACCATTGCAAAGTTATATATTATAAGGTGAAAACGTATAAAAAGATGAGGGGATTAAGAAATTATATAATTGAATGAATTGACTGTAATTTTTTTGGCGCCACCGACGGTTTTTTCGTGGCGGCGGTGGTGTTTTCCCGGCGGCGGCCGCCGGCGGTGATAGTGGAGAGGGTGAGAGAAAAATTGCTAGATGTTGTGTGAGTGTTTTATGAAAATAAAATGGAAGTAAAATGCATTATATAGTAGAGCATTTGGTTATTGACACAACAATTAGTCCCTCCTCAGCTTTTCTTGTTTTGATTTTTGACACGTCTATGTTTTACTTGAATAAAAACCGACAACCGTGGCTCGGGATTACACCTCCGAGACCATTTTTATTTTCCGTTACATTTTTCTTGGTTTAAAACATTTAATAAAATGTGTACATTTTAAAACGCGAGTCTAGAAAAAATATAAAATCTTGCAAAATAAAACAAGTCGGGGCGCGTCATAATATTTATGATGCCCAAAACGCTTTACGGCCGGTGGTCAAATGTGGACTCGCAAACGTGCAAAAATAAAAATTTCAAATCCATTCGTAATAAAAAAATTACGAAAAGTAATTATTCATAGACAATTAAACTTATAAATGTCGACAGTTCGTCTCAAGTACTTAAAAAATAAAAATTAATGACGTTTGAAATACGCGATCGTATATACGCACGTATAAAACTCGGGTTGTTATAAAGCTGGGTCTTAAATATACTTAAGTCTGATAATTAAGAAATTATTCATGTTTGTATATAGGCTATCTCATAATGTTGAGTGGACATACTGACGTTGTCGTGTAGAAGATGGAGAAAATAGATATCAAGGTTTTTTGTGATGCTTGCACGGGGAGGTTTTTTTATGATCAATGGTCTTAACTAGCCTTCTTAAAAGCAAAAATTCTCCTTGCATGCTTCATAGAAAACTTTTATATCTATTTCCCACATTCTCTTCACGGCTACATTAGTAGGTTCTCTTTTGTGCATACCCTAAACGTAAACTAAATAATTTCATAGGTGAACAACGATTGGTTCAAAGGAGATTATGACACATAATTTACTCTATAAACGGGAGAAGATCTTGGATTGGCTTGGTTTTTTATCCTGAGCAGCAACAACAAAACAAGTATTCAAGAAATGAATTGCGTGCACAAAGCTGCAATGTATCATGTTGCAGTAAATGATGCATTGGTCATCGATATGTTGTTTTTTAAATACACATGTTGGTGAGTCCTGAAGTTTGGCCAAATATCATTCCATTCATGTTATATTTTAAGTGTCCCAGTTTATTTTCAATCAGAGTATACAATCTGTATTAGGTACGATACTGAAAGGAACTTATAGTAGGTATTTAACAAGCGTTTTGCCCATGTAATTGGCGAGTGTTTCCTTTTTAAATTTGTTTTGGACTGTAGTTGGTGGGATATGATGATTTGTTCACACGCCACGTTTAAATCTTTATGTGGAAAGAGCTTTTACCCATAAAATATAACTAATTTTTTTAGCCTATATGAACTCTGAGCCTGGTCTTAAGCATAAGTCTGATAAATAAGAATTGTTCATGTTTTTATCAATTAGGTTACTGGTAAGGTCAAAGTGGTATGTACAGATGTTGAGTGGTAGAAATAGGAAAAATGTATATTCAAGGTTTTTATTGTGATGCTTTTGCAAGGGATTTATTTATGCGTAGGGGCCTTGATTAGCCTTACTAGAAGCATAGATTCTCCTTGCATATGTCATAGAAAGCCTTGATATATATTTCTCCCATCCTTCTTAGGCCAACAGTTATAGGCTCACTTTTTTTAATACCCTAAATGTAAACTAAACAATTTCACAGATGAACGACGATTGTTTCAAAAGAGATTGTGACACGGAATTCGCTTTATAAATGGGAGAAGATTTGAGATTGGCTTGGTTTTTTATCCTACGCTACAACAACAATCCATGTATTCTAAAAATTTGTTTTTTACAATTCTTGCATGGTTATGTTTTACAAATAAATGGTAAATTATAATTGTTTTAACTAATTATTTTTTCTCTAACAAAAAAACGCTTGCTAATCCCTTTCTACATCATAGAGCTAGATGACAAAAAAGATGGTAGTAAAATAGGATATGTGTTATAGTATTGAAAAGAAAAGGATGATGCCTATTGGTGATAGTTAGAAGACTTTGTTTTACAAGTTTTGGAATATAATTGTTTAATGGTTTCAGCAGATTGGTTAGTGTGGCATGTGTAGGTATTTTTTTCTAATTTATCTGCTATTTGAGATTTGTAGCTTTAGAATCTGGGCATAACATATGTTAATGCCACATTTACATTTACTTGGTAGGGCACGATTTTAAAAATATATAATAGAATTGAGAAAGAACATTAATAATTATACAATAACCTAACTAAATGACCCCTATGGTATGATTGTATATGAACCTATCAAGACAAAAGTAGATGATGGAAAATTTCAAAGTTGTTTGGTATTTGTTAGTTACAAAATGTTGAGGAACAAAGAAGGTGAATGATGAAATGAGTAGTTCTTCAGTGTGGAAGTAATCAAGAGAGACTTAACAATGTGGTGACTCAATAACACTTGAAGATTGAATATCTTCTTTATGTTCTTCACTTTCTAGAAAGTGGAAATTTTTACGAAGGAGTGACATTTGCATTTTGCAAATTACTTAAATATTTCAGATGAAATAATTAAGTTGTCAAGTGATATCGGAGGAATTCAATAGTAAACAAGGACTTTAAAAAGAGAGAAGAAACATTTAAGGGCGTGAGAAGAATCATCTATGAATTGAGACAAGACGTATGCGAGATGTGAGGACCAAGGTTTGTATGTGAGGGGATTTATTGTGAAGTGATGGATTATAAGTATATTGATTGTAAGGAATATGTTTGATAATGAGACACATTTCATTATTAAATTCACTTGACTCTTGAAAACATAAGCAACGATGCTTATGAGTGTTGGGATATGAGGATGGCCCATTGATCTATAGAGAGATCTTTGGTAAAGGTTTGAGAGTGTGGAGTCGTCTGTCAACTCGTAGCAGAAGTAGAATAATGTTAGGTTATTGAATAAAAAAATAATGGATATTAACATGTTGCGTCCCAGTATATAACTGGGGGCTCGCCGAATAATTCTGGGGGCCACCAGACCGCCTACATGAGAGGGCTTGGTTTTTGACAAATTTTGTGAAGGGAGTGACATTTTAATTTGCATTTCGCCAATTAAAAATGCTTAAATACTTCGAATGAAGTAATTAAGTTGTCACGACACGGAATAGAGAATAGACTAGAATCGAGACTAGTATAAAAGAAGAGAAAGATTTACGGAATGTGTTCTATCATTCCTAGACCAAGATGAAGATAATTTAGTGATTCGTGCTTGATGGGTAAATAAAGGATGTCGGCGATGTTACCTTCAAACGCCACCTTTTCGATGGAGATGTTTCCTTTTAGACATTGTCCCGAAGGAAATGGTGACGTATCTTCGTGTGATTTCGTACGCGAAAAAAATCATAAAATAAAAAAAGAAAACCAAACGCAAATAGAGGCGACAACTTGACATTGTCAAGACGGATGATTGTTACCGTACGAAAACTACTCTTCACAAGTTATATAGCTTTTTCAGAGCATTGCGAATGTTCATATAGAATAATCACCCGACGAGGTATACGGTTTCTGTCTTAAAGGAGGGTAGCAGAAAAAGTGGAGGAAAGACGATTAGCCAATCTAAGGTTGATGAAGTCGTGGTGAGTGAGAAGAAGAGGTGTGATCGAACGACAAAGAGTGTTTTCCGTCGAAGAAAAGAAAGTATCATCGAAGAGAAAGAAGTTTTTGTCAAATAGAACGAATATTTTTACTGTCGAAGAGAAGAATGTTTATTGTCAAAAGAGAAATGAGACGTTTTATCTTATGTTGTTAAAAGGATTGAAAAGGGATTTTCGGATATGACCTTTATAATAACGTTAGCGATTGCAAGTTAAAGTCTACTTCTAATATTTTAGATGAAATATTTAAGTTGTCAAACCTACTTGGAAGGGTATTAGATTTGCATCTAACCTTTCCGTGACAAAGAGTGAATTATTTGGAAGAAAGCAAGATGATGATTAAGGGAATGTGAGTGAAGACTCTAGGAGATATAAAAACCATTTTATGACTCTTTTGACTTTTTAGATTTGTGACACGGACGCGAAGAGAAATATTCTAGTGTGAGGAAATATATACCTAGATGCATAAGATATATAGATATAAGCATGCAAGTTTATTTAAGCATGCATCAACACAATAATCAACAAGATAATGTATAAGACCTTTGACATTAAATATTAATTGTTATACATTAAACTAACATAGTGTAGGTGCACAATTAACACGTAAGTCATGTAAAATGACGCATACAAAACGTGATAGTTTTAAATGCAATCATCATATAAAACATGTTAGCATTTAGCACTTAAGAGCATGTGTTACTTAGATAAAACTAAGATATATTTAATCTAAATTGCTAGAAAACGGCAAATGCATTTATAACAGACATCAATCATAGCTACGCAAATAAACGCTTAAGCATTAGATAAACAGAAAGCATACAATTGCATACATGGGAGCAAACTTATCATCTTGAACCTTTAAAGCGCATATGTTAAATGCAATGTAGACTAGATTACTAAGGAGAAACCTTAATATCTACTTGCATAGTGTGCAACATCGGGGGGGTGGGGGGGGGGCTTGATGAAATACTAAGTCCTATAAGATGTAGACTATCATTAGCATATTTGAGGAAGAGCCATTTAATCAAATTATATAATGAATTATGAATATATCACTAGAAGATGCTCAAGTCAGGCTAAACACGGACCAGTTTACGGGTTATACCACGAACCCATCTTCACTATTGAAGCAATTCATCGTTTAGGACAAATTTACTTTCCTAGTGCAATAGATTCCTCTAGTAGTCATTCTTATGTTAGACAAAATAGAAATCCTATATTTTTACCTAATGAAGTGTAGCAAAGAAAAAAAATTTTATTATCTTTTCATAGAGGTCCTAACATTGACTCAACTACCGCTTTAATTCTTGTTCTCAGCGATAATCCTAATTAAAAATGTGTAGGAATTCTAAAGGTTTAAATGATAGAGCAAACAAGTTTGTATAAGTATAAAGAGAATGAGTCACTAGAACATATAAGTATGCGTTAAGAGTGATGTGCAATCGCTCCTATAATAAATGTTCAAAAGAATGCACCTTGCATGTCCTTTTTTGAAAAAACTCCAATTAAGTTTAATAACCTTAATAGATCTTAGTGATGTTTTTCATTGTAAGATAATGATGATTTACTAAAGGTTAGTTACAGTATGTTGGAATTTTTAAGCAAGAGAAATTCACCAAAGGAAAGATTGGTTATAAATTCTAATAATGCCATAGGCAATTTACCTAAACCAAGAGTGAATCTAAGATGAAGGATCCATCGATCCGTAGAGGTGCCAAATTTGGGCAAGGATCATTTTTCCACTATTTGGGAGATGGTGTTGATATTAGGTTATTAGAAAGAACATATAAAGGTTATAAGGGTTCATTGGTTTTGAGATTTATTCGAAAAATTGACATCCAAGACTGCTATCAAGTTGGTGAACTTATTAGTTTCTAGATGAAATATCATAAATCGTCAAACCAACTTAGAGTGGTTAAAGTTTATCATGTAAAATTTAACCATAGGCAAATAACAAAACATTTGAAAACTTTAGACTCAATGAAACATCTTCATTGCAAGTGTGAATTGTAATTCGATGACTAATTTTGTTGTCTTGCAATCGACTTTGTGATTCCATGTATAACTAAGGATGGTTAAACATGTAGACGTGGAAAAATATCTATGGACATTTGATTGATATTTCCCGGGATCAAGATAAATCCTCAGTCCTCGAAATCATGCTTCATAATTCTAATTTTGTAATTAGATTGAATGATAGATTAATTACGATTAAATAAAATCCATCGTCATATATCCCGAAATCCTCTAATTTACGATCGCTTATTGAAAGAAAGCACGATAATGGTTTGTGGAATATGTTTAATTTTTCCTAATCCTAACCTTAGATGGTTAAAGGGTTCACATTTGGTTAAGAAGAAATATTATGCTTATTTGGTAAAGTAAGGAAGAGTTTTAAAGAGAAGATAGTTTGAGTTTTGAGTTGTGCTTTTGAATTGTTTGAGCAAAGTTACATATGATATCGTGCATTTGCTCATGTTTGACTTTCGGAATCAAACAACTTTACCAATTGCAATTGCAAGTACATTACTTGAGTATTAGATAAAACATTCAAGTCGTCAATCTTATCTTCATTGTATATTTTATGCATATATTTGCCAAATATTTAGAACACAACTATTGGATAAGTAGACTTAATATGATATCATTACACAAAGAGAGTTATGTCCGATAGCATATTCTTATCGTCTTGGAAAAAGGATGTTGTTATTTCATATCAAACGAGTGTGTTGGAGGTATGTAGTTTAAAATAAAATATATCTTGTTAACATTTGATATAATCACAAAGCTAGACCAAATAAGGATCCAACTATATGTCCCATATTCAAAAACATGTCAATATAGAATTCGATGATAATATCAAACAAAATTTCAATAAAGAATCAATTAAAGATATAACTCAAAATCTTTTCTTTGAACCCCACGATACACATCTATAAAAAATAAAATTGGTGTAGGTCTTAATTACACATACCCTTTTACCTAATTAAACGAGCTAAAATGACCTAAATGACCAAAAAACGGACATAAAATGCCAAATATATGTTTGTTTTGCTTTGTGTACTGTGCAGGTAACGGATATTCAGAAAAAAGACAAAAAAAGAAGCAAAACCGACAAAACTAGGCACGAGATGGAAAAGAGCGTGAAAAAACCTGAAGCCGAAGACGTGTTTATCTTAAATGGCTAGACCTACAGCACACATTTAATATTCGGTCAGCCATTCAGATTAATCTATAAAGACCTTAAAGTCCAAATCCTAAAAGCCAATTTATGGCCCAAGTTAAAACAAAAGCCCAAATATAAGCCCAACATACCCTTACCGTAACACCTTTAACCCTTATGCCTCGGTAGTCTGTGAGTGACTAACCCTGACTAGATCCTAGAGGACTAAACCGCAGTCCTTGAACTTTCAATCCCTTTACAACCGTGTTAGTCTAAATCGTTGCAAATCGATAGGTCCCTCCATAACCAACCTCTCCTAACCTCCGTTAACCCATACGTACTTAATAACCTTACACCCCATTTTTTACTATTCATCCATCCCTTCCATTTTGCCCTGCACCACAACAAAACCCCTCTCAACCCCACTCAAAAACCCCACCCCAGAAGAGAACAAAACCACCTTGGCAATCTCATGGTCTCTGATTGGACAGAGTAACAAGGACTAAATCAAGGGTTCAGATTGTAAGGCTTGGTGAACAAGAAAATTGGATGGCTTAGATTCAAGATGGAAAGCACATCACTCTTACACCTCACAAAAGAAGCACAACTCTCACACAAGAAGCACATCCCTTTGCCTTTCACTAGCTTATAAATAGGAGCTTATTTCCTTTGTAAAAGGGGTTGTAAGGTAGTTTTAGAGTAGTGTAGGAGTAGAATAGCTTAATTTACTTATTGTCTTTTACTTTCAAAAGTCTTGTAACCTTTTATTGAATTAATGCAAATTTCAGTTTTTAAGTTTTTACAATTCTGTCTCTTTTAATCTTTACGCATTTACGCTATTTCGTTTTAACAAGTCATTTCTATAAGCTCTTATAAGCCTTTAGAACCTGTTTTACTCATATAAGCTTTTCCAATAGCTTTTGGGAGTTTTCTGTGTCATTGAAATCTAGAATTCTGATTTTGAGCTTTTTGGATGATAAGCTAGCAATGGATGAGCTTATGGGTTTGGATTCAGCTTATTGACAATAAGCTGAATCCCTAGAGATTTAGGTTCTTCATTGTAAGAGAAACTTATGGTTTCAAGATATAATCATTTTATTTTCTTTATATGCTTTCAATTGCTTATTTTGCTAAACTCTTATTGACTGCTATTATTTTTTCAGATTGCTTATTATGCTAAAGTTAGCTAATAGACTAGTGAATGGTTTAGGATAGTTTAGTTTAAGTCTTCTTTAAATCTGTCTCTATTTGAGTTAATACAGCTTATTAGATTAGCTTATTATGTTAGTGCTTATTTCTCCAACATTAATGCTTATTTGTCTTTCAGTTACCTAGTTCATCATCTGTTTTAGTAATCTAGGTTTATCCAAGTCTGTTAAAGCTTAAAAATGGTTTTTAGATTTTTAAAAGGGGTGTTTGGGTTAGCAGTATTAACCAAGAGTTAATACTGCTTGTGCACCTTTTGTTTTGAAATCTAAATTTGAGTAGCTTTAAATCAGTATTAGTTTGAGTTCTTATGAAGTTTGAGTAAGTTTTATTTAGTTTTGAAGTTTGTTTATCAAGATTTCAAGTCTGCTAGAATCAAAAGGTTTTCAAACTGCTTATATTTGATTTCTGCTTAAAAGGTTGTTTTAAGGTCTTGATTGCTCTTCATTTAATTTACTAGATGCAGTAGAATGATTTGGTTAAAAAGAGCATTATCCTTTTGCGTCTGAGTCAAAAACCTGTCAAAGTTGGTTTTATTTCCAAAGTTTTTAAAAAGTTTATTTTACCAATTGCAATTATAGTAGAATAAAGTTTGTTTTGAAGTCTGATTTTTGATAATATATGTTCATATGGATATCAACATCATCTGTTATTACATTTTTGAGTTTTCCAAAAACAAAAGTCAGTATATAATGATTTTAATAAGTATATACTAACTTTTTCTGGCTTATTTTCTAGGTAAATTTTCTTAACTCTAGTTTTATTTTGTTCCTAGGTTGTCAAACTTAATCTGTTTGAGCTCATTTTTGGTTTTAAAAATTATTTAGTAGCTTAATTTTAAGGCTGCTAGTAGCCATTTAAGCCTTAAGAACCATAAAAACCAAAAACATGTTTTCTGCTTATTGCTTTCTAGCTTATTATGCTTTATGATTTTGCTTAAATTCTTTCCTTAGGTGCTTATTAGACTTAGTTTTAGGCTTTTGATAGCTTATTGAGCTTTTAGCTAGCTTAATTGATCTTGTGGCTTAACTTGATTGGCTTAAAAAGCTGTTAAGCTTTTAAGCCAATTTGAGTTTCTTTTCAGCTTAATTCTTTAGCTTACTTTGAGCCATGTATGACTATATAAGGTGTAGATATTACCTGTTTTTAGCTTATTAAAGTTTTATACTTTTTGCTTCTCTTGACCTAAAACTCCAAACAGTTAGCTAAATTGTCATGTAAGTCTTTTAAGCTAACTGCCTTTTTCTTAAGTCATTTTATAGCTTATTTAGTGTCCTAAATTGCTTAATGTTGCTCCATTTGGTAATGTAATAGCTTATAGTACTTTAATCTTATTTTTCAGTTTTTAGCTTATTCTCCCATTCTACTTGCGCCTTTAATTAGCTTTAAAATCTGTCAAAAGTCCTTTTTAAGTCCTTTTTTTAGTTAATTGTCTTAAGGAATTTAGTGCTTTTAAGCTTATTTTGTTTGCTTAATTCCTGTCCATAGTGCTTAATAGATCTTAGTCTTAATCTATTTTCACCAGTATTTTCCGTCTAGGTGCTTATTTATTCCCATTAGTTTTTAAGTTAAGGTATCACAGTTCTAACCTAAGTTTTGAAAACTTAACGTCAACTAATTGTTGTGCTTATTCTAGCTTTTTGATAAGTTTTTGAAATAAGTTTCTTTATTAAAGTTTTTAGGTTTAGCTTATAATTTAGCTTTTTAAAAAGAAAACCAAAAAAATGTTTTGAAAAAAAAGAAAGGTCACAAGGGTCGAACCTGTGACCTCTCCCCTTTCATAGTGAAGCACCGTAACACACTATCCACTCACCAGCTGCCCGAGGGGTCTTTTTCGTTTATTAACAATGAAGCCATCTTTCTTTAATAACCCTTTTTTAACCCCTTTTTTTTGCTTTTCGGCCTTTTCTGCTTATATCTAGCTTATTAAAAAAAAGGTGTTGGGCTAATTTTTATTTTTCATAGGCTAATAAAAGTGCAAAGTAATTTTCCTCCTAAATTTATTTAGAAATTTCTCCAAAATTAGTTTAGTATTTTTAATTAATTTTTTAGATTAAATTTGTTTTTAATTCATAATAAATAAAATAAAAGTCAAAAAAATATAATTCTTTTTTCTAAAATTATTTTTAATCATTTAGGATTGTTAAAAATTAAATTTGCATTTTTAGGGTTAAAATTTGATAATTTAGGTTGTTAAGTCGCGTTTTTACGTTCCCGTTAATGTTTTTCGTTTAATTCTTTAATTGCTTTTAATTGTTTGCTCTCCGTTATTTGTTTTTACATATTATTAGTAGAAATAGAATACAACTCAAAAATATTGATTATTCAAACACGCGATCACGAACTTAATCACGATTCTCAATTCACGCCTCGTCGGGAAACGACCCGGGAAGGTTTTTTGTTAGATTTTACTTTGGATAAAAGTAATCTTCTAGAAGCCTTACGGAATACTCACTTCTCTTACTATAATTGATATTATCCTTATATATATTTATATTATATACATATTAAGTTTGAAATCAATTTTTGGCCACGCAGGCCGGGAGGTTTGTGGAAAAAAAAGAAAAATATATCAATGTTTACGTTTGAAGATTAGTGTTTGAAGACCCTTCCCTGTGAAGTTATCGCTTTCATTTGTGAATATTTTCTTCCATTATCAAGTAATCAATAATTCCAAAAAAAACCAAAAAAAAATTGAAAAACATCAAAATCAACCGTTATGTCACTTGTGAATTCGGCTCACCTTTAGATTACAAACTATAAGGGAGGTATAAGGAGGGTTGATCCAACGAACTTCGACCCGAAAGGAGAAGTTTATTAAACGCTTCCTGCGCTTTTACCCGCTGGTCCTCCCCCCCCCCCTCCTCTTCTTTGGTGCGTTTTCCCTAGAGACTACCGTACACTTGTTTCGAATATCAGACACCAAAATATTTTTCTTTCTTATGTATTTTGCTATAAATAATCTTCTCTATCCTCTTATTCGTTTATTTCTTATCTTCTTTACCCTCTTATTCGTTTAATTCTTCGACATGTATTCCTATAACCAGCCCCAGTACGAGACGTATTCTTGTGAGTTTTGTGGAAACGATGCTCATTATGGTTACGATTGTCCACCTCAAGTCCCGTTTGTCTACAACCAGGACCCGTGTTTCAATCAAAACTTTGATAATTTTCCACAAACTTCACAACAATTTCCTTGTTGTGAAAACTACGGGGGCCCTCATGAGACTTTTCAGTGTCAACCGATGAACCAAAATTTCTATAATTCTAATTCTTCTGGTTTTGACCAATTCCAACCCTCGCAGTATTCCGACGTTCATCAACCTCCTGAAGAGATAAGTATCGAAGAATTAAAAACAATGATGCAATCCTATTGTGAAATAATTAGTCACAACGGCGTGCAGGGCTATCTTACAGACCAGCAGTTGAGGACAAACAAGTAATTGTAAGCTGAAGAACAGTGCAGCTAATCTTCCGAGCCTTCACACCGTACACATATTTATACACTTCTGACCATGATAATATTAGCCTCACTCTACTACTTATACTATTCATTTGACCAAAAGTGCTACTATTATTACTAATCCTTCCAAGCTTACGCGACGTATCTATCATAATCACGACATTTTCTATGATGGTGATGATAACGAGGAACATTTTCCAGATGAAGTTAAAAGAATTCAACAAATTCTTGAAAGGACTTCGTTTGATGCAATCACACCCGACTTTTCAATTATGGGCTCTCTAAGTATGGGGGGTGAGCATCTTATCACTATTCTAGAAACAGAATCGGACGAATTAATAAAGTCTAGTGTTGAGAACTTTGTACCAACCCCAAGTGAGTCCGAAGATTTATCCAAGGATTTATCCGATATTGAAAGTGAGTATGATGTGCGCCGTTATTGTGATAATTCATACACGTTTCTCTAATCTCAACTTTGATGCTGTCAACGCTTTATCCTCTAGTGAGGACAATTCATTTTCTGAATGAGGACTTCCGAAAGGAAAATTTCAACAATTTTTTCAACCCACTTCTATGAAAAATCATTTCTACTAAGATAGATCCGCATCACTTTAATGCAGAGTCTGATCTTATAGAATCCTTGCTTAATCGAGACACTTTGATTATTTCTTCTCCTAAGTTTGATTCTCTTCTCGAGGAGTTCTCCGGTGAACTCGCTTATATTGATTTAATTCCACCAGGAATTAATGAAGCTGACTTTGATCCTGAGGAAGAAATTCATCTTGTTGAGAAATTGTTGTATGATAATTCATCTCCTCGACCCCCGGAAGAAGTTAATTCTAAAAATTCTAATGCTATAATTGAATCTTTCTCTCCATCTCCTATCCTCGTTGAGGATAGTGACTCTCTTATGGAGGAGATTGATTTATTTCTTACTCCGGATGACTCGATGCCACCGGACATTGAGAATGATGACTATGACTCTGAAGGGGATATCCTTTTCCTTGAATAATTGCTTAGCAATGATTCCCCTTCACTTCTTGAAATTGAGTCATTTCATTTTGATGTTCCATCATCCACTCGTCCTCATGCGAAACCACCGGATGATGATGGAATTTACTTTGAGCCCGATACGAGATTTTTGACTGCCAAAGTGGTGGGTGATACTTCCGAACATTATGTTCGTATGCCTAGACTTTTACTCGGCCAACCCACCATTTGCCCAGTGATTGACACTTTGCTTCCATTTTCATCTGAAAATGAGGACAAAGTTCATCTCTTATCACATCGGGGCTTTAAAGCTTCCCAGCTTGTTTCTGAAAGCCCGATGATGATCTATGGAAGGGACAATCCTAACTTGGATGTTCCGTTTCTCCATTTCTATCCTCCTTGACAAACTCAAGTATGGGGGATCGAGTCATGCTCAAGACTCGGTTAACAAAAATAAGCGCTTCGTGGGTGGCAACCCATGCTTATCCTAATATGTTTATAATAGTAGTAATGAATAAGTGTGTTGTGTGAGAGGATCACCTTTTCCATTTTCCGTGTTTCGTGTTTTGTATTGTATGTCCAGGATTGCCCGGATTTTGAAGCCTCTCGTGCTCATGGTTTTGTCCTTCGTTCACTCGAAATTCAAATCCTTAGCTTCATTTTGGGAATCAAATATCCAAATCTTATCGACTAACGTTTATCTTTGTGCATACTTAATAAACGGCTTTAGATTTACGTAGAGACCCTTCTTAAAACATTATGTAGAATATTCAGTTCTAGTATAGGGGGATTTTCGATTTGATTTTTCCTGCAGCCTTGTTTTCACGTAATCCCGTTTTTTCCACCAAAATATCAAAAAAATGAAAAAAAATTCAAAATTCTCAAAAACAAAATAAGTGTTTTGTCACAATTTTGACTTTCCTGCTGGGTAGAATAAGAATAAATTTTGACTCGATCGAGTGTGTTGACCTCTAGCTTGTTCCTTAACGTTTAGACTAAGCATTCGCGGATCTTTCTAAAGAACGAAAAATGATAGAGTTAAGTATGAGTTGGATGCTAAACAAGGATTATTTGGAAATCTTACAAGCTTATG
>BQNB010115806.1:5060-21485 GCA_026074375.1 Tanacetum coccineum
ATTCCTGGCTTATTTATAAGTTGTTGGTCCAAGTTAGCATTTTCCTAGGTTTTTAATCACTTAAAGTATTTTCTTGCAAATTTTCAAATTTTTCACATTTCGTTTACTATTTTTAATCATTTTTTTCTTTAAAACTGTTTTTTAATTATTAAAAATTAAATAAAAATCAAAAAAATATAATTCTTTTTTTAGAAAATTTTCTTTTGTCATAATGCACTTAGGAAAAATAGATTTGCTCTCGTATGGCTGTTTTTGCAAAAATTTCATTTTTTAAAGAACATGATTCGTTCCCGTTCACGTTTTTTGTGTTTTAAAGCTCAAATCAATTCCGTTTTCGTTCTAGTTTTCTTTAATCTTACTTTTTAGTTAATTAGAGTGGAAAAATCATTTTAGGTTAATTTTTGAAAATTTAAGGTTTTTAGTCAACATTTTTAGAGTCCCGTTATCGTTTTTAGCTTAATTTTGTGTGTCTTTTTCATTTTTAGAGTAGATTGCATTAAATTATCCGTAGATTTAGAAATCCAATCCAAATCTCTTCCATTCAATCATCAAATGTCAATCCAACTCTTGACTTTCTAATTCACTCTTCGTTGGGGATAAACGACCCGGGAATATCATATACTACTTCCGGTTTCTTTGATTTTGTGGATTTTGATCCTTATTATATATTTATATTTATTTATATTTATATATATATATATATAAAGGGTTGAATCCAACCTCAATCAGTAACTTTCTAAGATTACACCCAAAAAGCCTTTATATGTTCTTTTATTAACTAACTACACTGGTTAGTTAACCCCCGTATAAACTCTTTGTTTACTCTCATTTTAAGAGTAAGATGCCCCTAGAAAAACCTGTAGAGCCAATCCTTTATGATAACACCAACTATTTGTTTCGTTACACCTTTACACCTTAGCCTACCCTGTTAGATTAACTCCATTTATTAGTTGCTAGTTGCTTAAAGTGTAAAGTATGTATTTCTTGTGTCTTGTGTCATTTTCTATCTCTGGTATGGTTGGGAAATTTGCACATTTCAATGGGAATTGTGGAAACTAGAAGGGGGGTTGAATAGTTTACAGGTTCGTTTACGTTTTAAAAGATTGCTTTTAAAATATTTAGATTCGAGTTGTATGTTTAACCAATTCACAATATGAACAAACAATATAACAATCTAAACTAAAGCTAAATAACAATGACAATAATATGAAGAGATAAGGAAAGGAACAATCAAACCAAGACGCCAAGATATTATAGTGGCTCGGCTACGGAGCACCTTTTCGCCCTACTCCACTCCTCAAGTATCCTACTCGAGATTTCACTATGTCAACAAGCTCCCTTTAGGTGGAGAAAACCATTTACACGTTGCTTATGTTGTTTTCCGACACTAAGCTAAATGTCGAGTCCTAATCTTAGCTAGAACCAATCTACCACTTCACAATCAATACACAATCACTATATCTACACTATCAGATTTACACACAATCTGAATCACACAAATACAATATAATTACAATAGAGATTTGGTACTCAGAAGAAGAGAGGAGAGATCACTAAATAATAATTCGTTTCTTGGCGAATACGAATGTTCTTCTCTTGCACTTGAATGAGAAAGAAGAGATTAGATCACTTGAAACAAGATCTAAGAGTGTTAGTGATCAAGAGATTTAGAGAGAGAAAGAAGATTTTAGAGAGAGAAAGTTATCTAAAAATTTCGTGCCAAGAGGAGTGTTTTTCTGCAAAGAATGGAGCAGTATTTATAGGCAGGAAAACCCAACGGTTACTGAGGGCGATCCCGGCGGTCCCAGATATATCTGGGGGCCGCCAGGCCTATAAGGGGGCCGCCTAGTAGACTACGCTCTTGTTTTTGTCTATTTGTGGGGAGGGTTGTATCTGGTATGGAATCTTCCATTTTGGGGGGAAATTTTGAATTTCAAATTTTAAGTTTTTATTAAAACTTTTCTTTTAATTAGAAATTATTTTGTATAATTAATTTTGTGAAATTCTTTTGTAAAAATGTAATGGATAAGAGAAAAATATATTCTTGATCACTAATCATGCTTAGTGATTTGTTTGTTCATACCTTAAGTGATTACTAATCTTGGAAATGGAATTTTACCATTAATAATTTGTAAACGTTTAATTTTATCGTAAACGTTTTTACATTTTGTTATCATCAAAACGTTGTGTAGAATATTAGATTATCTAATCTTGAAAACAAAAGAATGAAGAACTAGAGAGAGAAAGATGGGATGAACACTTCTAGAGAGAGAAAGAAAAATAAACAAAATTAGTTTAAGAAAAGTGAACAACCAACCCTCTCCATGGTATGGAGAGGGGTATAAGTACTAATACATTGGCCGGCCATAGTGTCTTTGATGGGCTAAGCATGGGCCTTAGGCCTTTATAGCATACTTAAGTTCTAACAACTATACTACGAGCCCAACATTACAATATATATGGAAGTGACCGATGCTTTTGTATACCTAACAATCTCCCCCTAAGGGAGGTCACTCCATGTTACAAAAAGTTAATCCTAGCTTACTATGCTTATCTTTCGTCTTGAGCTCGTAGTCTTTAAACTTCAATCATGAACTTGTGATATGTTGTTGTGATTTTTAACTTTAGGCTTGGGCTTGTATCTTTGACTTGATATGAATGTGATTTAGAACTTCTTTGAGATCATCAAACCAAGCATAATCTCATTACATCATCTTGTAATCTTGCCATCTTGTGATCTTGTGACTTTGGATCGACATGCTCATACTTTTCATGATATGATAACTTAAAAGATTTAAGGATACATTGTCACCTCAAGAAATACTTACGGTATCAGAGTAGCGGGAGTCTTGAAACATGTACTTGAGCTTTCATGATGTCTTTATATATGTCGGTCGAGTATGAGCATGTGGTATTGGCTTCGACTTGTCATCAGGAAACTGCTACCACCGTCAGGAAATCTGCATAAATGGGTTAGTGATAAACAATATATATGGAAGAAAGTGGCTTTGTCACTTCGTCGAATATGATTGTAACAACCATGGTTCCCCGTTATTCATTATAAATACTGCTTGTGATCAGGTAGAATTTTGAAGAATCTCCTTGACAGGGTTTCGCATCTACACTAGCTGTTCTCATTACCAGAGCATCTTAAAGCAGACAACACGGTAAGAGTGAACCGGTAAGTTACTATCTTCCCGATTAAGCTGTTAATTCGTGTTTAGCTTTCCTATGTCCAGATACCCTTATGAGGCTTCCCATGGATATAAGATTGAAAATAGATTTAGAAAATCAGTCAGTGTGTCAAATTGCAAAAGGTTTTTATAACACACCAACAGTTTTATCTTTTTCAAAATTCATCAATTCATAAGCTGGACCGAATCGATATCCAGTATCACAAGCTTGATCCGCATAGGATCTCACAAGTCACCTACCAAGAGCTTATTTGATGTTGGCTCAAGCAGGATTTACATCTTCATGGTGAATACTTACGTATCACTCGGATGTTCTGGCAAAATCACAAGGATAATGAGTAGGACTCTTTATATATTTCTTGTTATTCACATTGTGTGACTTAGCAAGCATAATTTAGACAAGTGTCCTAATGAGATTTATAGATGATCTCTTTTGGTCTAGACTCAATAATGCATTTTGGTTTAAGGTCGGTCTGCGTGGAGCGCGCGCTGTGCCACCTTTTCAATACCAACTAACCCAGAGTGAGGTCGATAGAAATGCGTGTAATCTCCATGAGAAATGAAACATAAATCTTTTGAGAGATTTTGAGTGGCTAGGGAGGGTTGTGCATTGCATCACTGGGTCCATGATGTCAGTCTTCAATGTCAGCAATCATCTTTGTGATTCTTGACAGCAGATGTATTGACCCGGTTTCTGCCTAAGTGTAAGGAGGGCTTCTTTCTTTTCACCCTTTATCTTAACTTTTCTTTTTAATTCTTCAACCCCTTCAGCGCTTACCGAGACTTCATAACTAGTACCTTGTTGGGTTTGTTCCAGTACTAGCTCTATCTCAGTCGGCACTTTTCCCTTATTCTCACTTTTACTCCTTTTTCATACCTAAGGACTACTACACTATCTAGTGGAATATCCCTGGGTAGATCCCTCCGGTTCTGGCTGGATCATGGGAATGAATACCTAAACTTAACCACCTTATAACTCCAATGCAGTAATATAAATGGTCGGTCTTTTAGTATTTCCACATAACAGCCAATCACGTAACCATTTGCTCCCCCTTCATATGTGCATCGATTAATCGAAAGAGTTTAGCACATATGTGGGAAAGCGTACACTTGAGATCTCAAAAATCACATTCTTAGCCATATATTTTAATCACATTCTCTCCCCTTATCAAAAATATTAAGTCTCTTGATATTTTGGATATCAATTGATTCAAATATAACTGCTTTCGGGGAAAGAATGTCCAATTATTAACAAGCCGCAATAGGAACATATTAATGCTCCCCCTCAATTTTTGAGGGTAGTTATATGGTGTTTGAGTACGATAATTTGAAAGATTTTGAATTTACTAAGAAATTCTAGAAAATTCATACTCAAACACTATATATGCCTAATACTAGTCTACACTACTTATATATACATATTCACATGATTATTAAATTACGGAAAAATGACCTAAAATATGGAAGGGCAAGATATGACATGGTCATATTGTCCGTTCAAGCAGCCTTAGATCATTCCCGTAGTCACGTCCACCAACAAACTTCTCCAAATTACGCATCAACCTCCTTTCAAAGAGCAGCTTATCAATCGCCTTGACCATGATGCGGGACCTTTTCATTTCTAAGTTACTCCAATGTCTTTTTGGCAGGTAATCCATCTTCAAGTTAGAAGCAATGTCATGAAGCACACGTCTGACAGATGAAAGTGTCCCGTCGTAGAATTTGTATAGTTTATCCGAGCGCATCAACCTGTTTCTTTGGTACTTGTCTTGATAAATAATTCCTTGAGGGTTTTTGTATGCAGTGTATGGGGTTAGTTTAGAGATGTTAGATCTGGTTGTATTTGGTCCGGTGATATTAAGTTTCTTCTGATAGCTTTTAACTCCTAGCTGAAGGTCTTTGACACGGTGAAGAATGACAATACGTCTGGTAAACATTCTCAATGCCACACCCAAGTCGTATCGATCATCCACATCAAGATTAGACAGTTTTTTCTAGACTAAGAGAAGTAGCATATCTTCAATATCACACAGATTAAGTCTTGGGAAGTCGCCCTCCTTGAACTTGTAGAGCACATTATCATCTCTTCAAACTAAAATCTCTTCCATATACCCATAGTCATACCACCTCATAACTTTAACACTGGTTACCACAATAACTCTTCTTTTGGAGTAGACATCATGTGGAGATTTCCAATGGCATGCATATGTATAGAATCTTGTCCTTTTAGACCCTTGTGATATGTTCCCCAGACAACATGTTTGTTGTATGCTACTTTCAATGGACTCCATAATGTGGGAACCATGTCTTCTATGCCTTCAATATTGTCGTACTTAGCAGCCATGGTTCTTGTTGTAGAAGTCATGTATTTGCTACTTGAACTTCCACCTTTCAGATACTCAAGATTGTTGTTGATGAAGTAATCAGCAGGAACTACTTGATGTCCTCGATCTTCAATCAATGGAAGTGGCTTGCTAAGATCAAATGGATATTCATGCCCTTCTGGATTATGCCAGTCAAGTCGATCATTAACAGCTTTTTAGCACTCTTCAAAATGATATTCAAGTTTGGCGAAGCTTTTGCATGTGCCTTTGAGCAGATTGAAAGCAAGACCTACTAAAATCTCTTGAGTCAGATTGTCAATATTAAGACGGTTCATGACATAAGCTGAGAAGTCAATAGGAGTGTCTATAAGCTTGTTGAACGTACGAGGAGCTTGTCTAGCTTTAGCAATGGTGCTGATCCATTTCTGAGGTGGTCTAAAGTCATCAGATTTTGATTTATTCCAAGCACGATCAGGAGTTGAAGGCTTGTTAGGTTTCTGGAACCAATCATGCTTAGGAGCAGCCTCATTATCGGGTTGATCATCTATATGAGTAGACTCATTCCCTTGATCCTGTTGCATCTCTGTGTCTGCAGCTTCAAATTCTGGTTCCTCTACTTGTGTAGACTTACCTAAAGATTTAGGCTGAGATTAGATGCCTTTGGAAGAGCTAGATGACTTTGATTCCCTTGACTTTGAGCCTTTTGATGGTTCAACATCCTACATCCTTGTTTGACTTTCTTCTTTTCGTCCCTCGGTCTGATCCAGCGGTGGGGTCTTCATCCTTGTCTTGATCATCTCGTCCTCTTTTCAATGTAACAACATCACCATATGAGGAAAAAATGTCCTTGTCCAAGTTGTACGCTTCAACCAATGCATTGTAGAGATTCTTTTAAATGTCTGATCTATTTATTGATTTATTAGTCTCCATTTTGTTAATGAGAATCTTCTTCAATTCGAATTCTGACAATGAAGTTGCTACTGCGTAAGACGTCTGAGGTTGATTGGTTGATCTAACCAACACTTCAGCTCCTAGAGATTCTGTTACGTACTTCTCAATCTGTGGCATGATCTTGGAGACTTGAGCTTTCACCTGCTCCTTTATTATTTTCTTCATGGTTGAGTCTACTTGATTAAAAAATTCATAAGTCTCAACTTCAAATTCTTCTTTAAGCTTGTTTGATTGTAGCCGGACAACCACATTTACTGCTTCTTTCATCTTGGATGCAAGGTATTGATCAACAATGCCCGGAATTGAGGAGACAGCTTCAACAAATTGACTTGTTTGGTTGAACTCAGACATTTTAGTTTCTAAGGCGCACACCCTTCAAACTGGAATAAGGACGCAAATTAGGAATTTTCTTGCAGAAGTCCGATGTTGGATTAGTTATTGTTTTTTAGGATCTGGTGTTTGTTGTTGAGGAATTATTGTAAGATGTGAAGAATGATTAACGGGAGGAGGTGGAGGAGGAACAATTGAGGTGTTCATCAGGGAAGCAATCTCATTAACATCTGGACCGGTGTTATCAAGGTTTAGTAGCTTGCTTGTAAAAATTGGATGAGACATAATACTTTGCATGGTTACCTTCAGTCTTATCATGACCAGTCGTAAAGACTCACTTACCGCAACTTTTTCTTGCTCAAAACCCTAACTCGTGAGAATCATTTTGTTAATCTTTTCTCCACCTTGTTTCAGCATTAAAATCTCCATACAACTCCTTTGCTACATCGTCGTCGTCTTCTTGATACATCTTTTCTTCATCGTCAGATTTGTCCTTCTTTGGAGTATACACGTACTCTTCATCTTGTTCCTCTTCTTTATAGTCTTTCAGAGTGAAAGAGGGATTCTCATTATCATCTGAATTAGTCTGATCACTATCTTGTACATCATTACCACCATCATCATTATTATCACTGTCATCATTATTACCACCGTCATCATCATTACCATCATCATCATCATTACCACCATCATCATCTTCGTCATTGAAATCATCATTTTCATCTTCACTATTACCCCAAGAATCAACATCACTATCAGAAGAGTATTCTTTAGTCACATCAGGAACCCCTGGTTTCACACTAGTTCCTTCACTTGTGACTCTAGTCTTGCCGTTTTGCTCATCAGAAACCTCTGATTTAAAATTAGCTCCCCCACTTGAGCCGCTAGCCTGAAGCTTGTGAGTTTCTTGCTTGCTTTTCCTTAGAGTTTTCTTCAGCTGAGCATCTTCAAGTAGTGTAGCATTGGAAAGTAACTCAATTCCCTTGCCTCTATTAGATTTAGCTGGTGCAATCTTCTTTAATACCGACTTATCAGGAGTATGTCTGATGACAACACTAGTTTTAGGGCAGTAGTAGCCTTTTTTTGCAGGTCTCTTAACTCGCTTACCCTTCTGAGTAGGTTCTTTGGGAGAAGCTAGGATAGTCTTGAGTTTAGGATAAGCAGGCTTCTTGAACTTCCTTGCCTTATTAGGAGGAACTTTCCCAGTAGCATAGTCAAGATAAGTCTTGTAAGCTGTAGACAGCTTGATGTCGTCATTTATCATTCCATCAGGAATCAGTGCTCCACACTTCTGACAATCTTCTGTTTTGGTAACAAACTTCAGGGAAACTAATAGACTATCATCACGAGCAGTGTGAAGATTTATCCTGTTCCTCATAGAGATGGTATTGTCTTTGGAGATAAAATGATCAATGATGACTTTGGTGAATCTTGGGTAGGGCATGTGCTCTTTCCTTGCTGAACTAATTTCTCTATTGTCAGCTTGATACATAAAGTCTTCCCAGAGGAGAGCAACATAATCAACATTCTTCTGATTATACATAGCCCATAAGACTTGAGCTTGTGATTCCCTGAGCCTATCTAATCTCGTTGATTTCCAAAGATGCACCTGTTTATGACAGCAACAAATGTCCTCCAAGGCTGGTGCATTTGATCAGTACGAATGGTAGAAAGCATTTCACAGTTGCCAGAATAACCAAGTTCCTTGATAAATGAAAGTAAATCATCTTCTTATGGAAGTTCCACAAAATCTTGGTTAGGAAGACGGGGAGAGATCTGAAGAATCTCACGGAATACTTCAGTTTCAATTCGGCACTTTTTCTTATCCAGCTTGAAGTCATAAGCATCTTTTTTTCTAATCTTCTTGATGGTGTTCCAGAACTGATGCATGTAGATTTCAGGGACTTCAGCAGTGATCTGGAAAACAGGATGGCAAAGAGATAACTTGAGAGCATCCAATGTGACTTGATATGTTTCTTCTTTCTGTGGCTTGGTAAAAGCAATTCTAGAATTGCATCTTTCAATCTTTAGCCTCTTCTCAGGAGCAACCAAAGAATTATCAAGAGAAGCTTGTTGAGATGCAATAGGATTCATGTTTTCGCTAAGAAGATTCAAATACAGTTCATATGCAAAGAAATTTATAGGCATTAGACAAGCAGACTTAGCCACACATTATCAGACATTCAATAGTAGGTAACAAACCAGAAGGTCAACTTATGGTCAACAAGCTAACTTTAGGTCATCCATATTCAATTTGGCAACTTATATTTGACATAAGAAAGATTTCGACCTAAAATGAGTTATCAAGTTAAGACATTTAGGAAAGAAATCAATTTTATACCACATGTATAAATTGTTGCCTTGAACAAGTATAAATCGCTGTATCTTTTATGTATAAATCGCCGTCTACAACCTTAGGTATAAATCGCCGTCTAAGTCTTAGGTATAAATCGCCGTCTATAACCTAGGTATAAATCGCCATCTAAGTTTCATGTATAAATCGCCGTCAAACAGACCATGTATAAATCGCCGTCTAACGGACCATGTATAAATCGCCGTCTATTGGACAGATGTATAAATCTCCGTCTATGAGGATGTGTATAAATCTCTGTCTATTAGCTCGTTTATAAATGACCGGCTTATCTGGATGTGTATAAATCTCCGTCTATAGACAGACACGTATAAAACGCCATCTATAATTTTGAATATGCACACATCCAAAATTTTTGGCACTTATACAACCATAACATGTACTCATTGCATATATGAATGTATCCTAGCAAGCATAATATAAATCTTCCATGAAAGTTTCATTCATAGGCAAGAAAACGAGTATTGTGACACTCGTTTAAATCAAACATACAAACTTAACATTCAAGACATGGATTTTCTCCTTTATAAGCATTCAAGAAAGGATATAGGAACTAATTAAACCTAAACCCATCACAAATTACAAGTAATATTCAAATACCTAAATTTTCGCCAAAAGAATCAAGAAAATCAAGACCATATGATAAGCTTATACAAATCTGCTCTAGTCGAGCAACCTACACACGTTAAGGATCAAAATCCCTCAACTAATTTTGGATTAGTACAAACTTTGATTTTTACTAACCCTAGACCAATTTCTAAGGATTCTGAGCAAACAATCAAGATACAGTCTAATTCCTTTTGAAGATAAGTAGCTTAGATGATAGGGAACATGTTTTTAGTTTACCTCAAAGCTTGAAATGGCCTGAAATCGTTGATCTTGAGGGTGACGAATTTTAAAGTGGGAGGGAAGAGGTTTTAAGTGTGTTTGTGTGTTTAACAGTGACGAGAAAGAGGGAGTAGGGGTATTTATGTAAAAAGTTTCACTTTTTGACATAAATGCCCCCTCAACTCTTAGATCCTTTCTATTTTATATATATAGTATACTTAGGCATATAGAAGTTTCACAATTGGCACACTCAGTCCCTACAGTTTACACTATAATGCTTAGATACTTAATTTTTGCTATTTAATCCCTGAAGGCATAAACACATAACATGTAAGGCACAAATAAACTAAACTTAACTAGCCCCCCTTTAATTGTAAACCCATTATTGTGTAAAACCTTTTTCCATAATCACAAACTGATTTTACGAAGAAGAAACTATTTGGCATTTTCTCCCCCTCAAACAATGACCCGTTTTCTATTTAAAGAGTTGTAGTCGTTGTTTGAGTGGTCAAATGCCTTGAAAAATCATTTTCTGAGGAATTTCTGAGATGATTATTTTATTTTTGACAATCAACACCATAGAAAAATAAGATTTCTATTATTTAGACACATAAGCGCACTGACACGTACACTTATGGAATATCGAAAGCGCGGGTTGTGTTGCAAAGTAAACACAAGCCGTTGCATAGTCATAAAGTATACCATGCCCGAGAATAAATTCTCGTTGTTAGGAGAAGTTTTCTTTTTGAAATACTTTCCTTTAAGATGATGACCGGGTTGCTATCCGAAATAATAGCAAGCCATTTTTGGCATGTTTAGAAAACTTTTGAACTCTTGCTCGAACTTCATTTACAGCCTCGTATCATTATTGAATGACATTTCTAAGGCCGTAAATGTTATCCATTTTCAAAAGACATGCCAGAGATACATATTTTAATATTTTTCTGATGTTTTAATTTTTTTTAAATTTATATAAAAGAAGAATACTTTTGTGTTTTTATGTTTTCTTATGTACATATGATACAGGATACGAGTTACCACCATTACTCATCTGTTTCCTCTGTCAGACATTTCAACGTTTTCGGAGACTTGCTTTTCAATCAAGAAGTTGAATCTTTCTCTTGGCAAGGGTTTGGTGAAGATGTCAGAAAGTTGGTATTCAGTCCGGACAAAGTATAGCTCCACGATTCCATTCTCCACTTGCTCCTTTATAAAATGGTAGCGAACATCGATGTGCTTAGCTCATGAGTGTTGAACATTGTTACAACATAAGGCAATTTCACTTTTGTTGTCGCGGTACAAAGGAATCTTATTGAATTGAAAACTATAATCTGTTAGCTGTGAATGCATCCATAAGATTTGAGCACAACACCCAGATAAGGCAATATATTCAGCCTCTGTACTCGAGATGGCAGTGCACTTTTGCTTCTTTGAAGACCAGCTAACAAGTTTGTCACCTAAGAATTGAGCACTTCCTGATGTACTGCGTCTAGTGTCCTGACACCCTGCGTGATCTGCATCTGCATATGCTGTCATAGACATACCGGTATCCTTCGAGTACCAGAGACCCATGTTAATGGTTCCCTTTAGGTATCGAAAGATCCGCTTAACCGCATTTAAGTGCTTTTCGGTAGGCTTTGCCTGATACCGGGCACATAAGCAGACTGCATAAATAAGGTCTGGTCTACTGGATGTCAGATACATAAGGGATCCAATCATACCACGGTAAAGTGTAGCATCAATTGGTGTCCCCTGTAGATCTTCATCCAGTTTACTCTTTTCTACCATAGGTGTGTCTACAGAATCACTAGTTAGCATACCATATTTTTTTAACAATTTTAGAAGCATATTTAGATTGGTTTATAAAGATGCCTCTAGGACTTTGAGAGATTTGTAATCCTAAAAAGAATGACATCTGCCCCATCATTGACATCTTGAACTTAGTGGTCATCTGATTAGCAAACTCATTACACATGGCAATATTAGTGGATGCAAATATTATATCATCAACATAAATTTGTACCAGTAATAAGTCGTTCCCAGCTTGCCATGTACCTTTGGAGAAATGTTGTGAGATTAAGAAGCTTTGCAGCATGTCTTACCATGCACGTGGTGCTTGTTTGAGACCATAGAGGGCCTTTTTCAGCTTGTACACATGCGATAGGTTGTCTTGATCAACAAATCCTTCTGGTTGAGAAACGTATACCTCTTCTTTGAGCTCGCCATTTAAGAAAGCCATTTTAACATCCATTTGGTAGATCGTCATATTCTTATGAGCGACATTAGCTACGAAGATACGGATGGCCTCTATTCTAGCAACCGGTGTAAATGATTCCTCGAAATCGATTCCCTCTTCTTGTCTGAATCCTTGAGCAACTAGTCTAGCCTTATTCTTTAGTACCCCGTCAAATTCATCCATCTTGACCTTATAAATCCACTTTAGTTTGATCAAAAGCACTTTATCTGGACACGACACCAATTCCTAAACTTGTAGCCTTTTAAATTCATGAATTTCTTCTTGCATTGCATCGATTCATGATGGTTCGGTCATTAATTATTTGAAGTTCTTTGGTTCTACAGAAGTTAGGAAGGCATTAAAATAACACCACATGGCGTCAATTCGGAGTTGCTTTCTCGTAGAGACAGAGCAAGAAGGATCGCCGATCACGTTTGCTATAGGATGATCCTTAGTCCATCTACCAAGGTGTTCAAATAGAGTGTGGGTTTGTCTCACATTCGATGATGACCCTTGAGAAGTTGATTCTTCATGAGGAGATTCATTAAGTGGATCATCATGAAAGATTGGTGTTTTTGGTGATTCTTCAAAACCTTGAGAAATGTTTGGAGATTGATCTTGTTCTTGTGTTGATGGAGTACTTGATGATGGAGCATCATGGTCAATGGAAGTTGACACAAGATAATCATCTAAATCTACAGCTCTTGGAGTAACCGCTTCTTGAACTTGAGAAACAACATTTGATGAAGGAGTGAAGTATTCATCAAACATAGGTTGAAACAAGAGATCCCAATCATCTTTGTTTGGTGGAATACAAAGTTGTTGAGAAATAGGGTTTGGAATGAGTCCTAAACTGGATGTTGCAGGAGTCATACATTGAAGCTCGAGTCCTGAACTGAATTGTTCAGAAGCCATTGTTGTCAGCTCATCAAATGTCATATGAATTGTTTCAATAATTTTCTAGGTTCTTTTGTTGTAGATTCTAAACGTTTTCTTTGCGGGCGAGTAACCAACGAAAATACCAATGTCAGCTTTTGCATCTAATTTACCCAGGTCATCACTGTCATTGGTTGGATAACATAGTGCACCAAAGACATAAAAGAATGATAAATCCGGTGTCTTATCTTGCATAAGCTCATACGAAGTTTTGTTGAATCGACGGCGGATTATTGAACGGTTTTGGGTGTAACAGGCTGTGTTGATTGCTTCGGCCCATAAAAATAATGGAACTTTTGAAAATATTAACATAGTACGAGCAACTTCTACAAGAGTTCAGTTTTGCCTTTTGACAATGCCGTTCTGCTGAGGAGTGCATGCAACAGATGTTTGGTGTGAGATGACAACATTTTCATAGAAATCACGAAGTATCTAATTGACAAATTCGGTTCCATTATCTGATTGAACATTATAGACGGTGGCATTTAACCAAACTTGTATATTTTTGATGCATTTAATGATTGCCTCTGGAGCTTCATCTTTTGTACTAAAATATCTAACCCAAGAAAATCTTGAGTAATCGTCGACAATTACTAAGATATACCTTTTTCCGTTAATACTCGCCATACGCATCAGGCCACACAAATCCATATGTAAAAGATATAGTTTCTCCTGGTTAGTGTCTTCAGCTTTGGGTTGATGAAAAGATTTCTTGCTTTTTCCTAATGCACATGCAGAACACAAATGATCTTTTTGAAATTTAAGCCTTGGAATACCTCATGTAAGACCGTCTTTAGCTAGAAGACAGATCGGAGATGTTTTAAGCATGTCATCAAGAGAAGTTAAGATGAGATCAACGACAATGCCATAACCAACTCTTAGTCTTTGATGCTTTGGATAGAAGACAAATCGGAGATGTTTTAAGCATGTCATAAAGAGAAATTTTGTACAAATTTGAGTCACGAGATCTGAAATTTAGATCAACACCTTCTAAATTACGAATAAAGCAAGTGTTTTTCTAAAATGCAACTTCAAGATCCCTGTTACAAAATTGACCAACAAAAAATAAGTTATGTCCAAGCCCCTCGACGTAGTATACCATTGAGATAGTAATGTTTCCCAACTGATAATCACCATACCCCATAATTCTTGCAATATGGTCGTTCCCGAATCTAACTATACCAAGAAATTTACTAACAAAGTTCATGAGCTAAGAGCGGTTCCCTGTTATGTGTTTTGAACATCCGGATTCCAGATACCAGAGAACAATTTGGACAACATGTCATAACAAGAGAAGAAGACGATGGAATATCTATAGCATTGGATCCCTAATTATGAATGGGTTCCGAGTGGTTAGCATTCTTAGATTCTACAATCCTAGCTTTTTTACTCGAACCTACATTTTTAGCATTTTTGGGTTTCCTACTATAGACTTTAAGCTTTGGTTTTTGTGTTTCAACTGAGTGGGAAGTGGTTTTCTTAAGAGGCAATACGTTAGCAGAAGTGATCATAGTTAAAGGGAACAAATTACCAACTATAGTGAAAGTTCTGCCTGTTGATTTCCACTTAAGTCCTACTTTAATGAATACATGACCCGTAGGTTTCCAAATATTTTGTTATTTATGTTTCTTAGCAGATTTAGCACGGCTATTCGCATTTTTCACAAAATCAAGAAGACACTTATCGTGAGCATCATCAAACAAGGATTTCTTACAAGTAGCACATTAAAAATTCGCATTAATCTTTGAATCCCTAAAATTAACATCTTAAATAGGTTCAACAACACGATTCTTTTTATTAACTTTCCTAGGTTGGGCTTCTACTTTATTCTTCATGTTACTACTTAGTGTTTGCGAGATCCTATCATTCCTTTTATTGCCAGTAGGCTTTGATTCGCTTTTACTAGTAGAACACTTCAATCTTGTAGAAGACAACACATGTGTGTTAGAATATGATGTTTTTTATGACTCTACCTGTTTAACATTGCTTGAGGATGTGAGAGGTTCAGCAAACCTAACTTTCTTGACCTTGTTTTTCGGTGTGACAGCAACCTTTTTCTCATTCAGTTTAATCGCATTAGGGCAAGTATCTTTAACATATACAAGTAACTTCTAAATTCATTGGGCATGCTTACGGGCAAAGTCTAACTCTTTATCTAAAGGTTGTGCAGCTTTAGCTTGTTGGACTATTCCCCGTAGAATATCAGCTTGTTCTTGAGTATACATAAGATAATCTATGTGAGCTTCCCTATTTTTCAATAACCTAGAAGCCAAAGGTTCTAAATCTAGCTTGAACATTCCTAGAACAATAGTGTTGGCAGATGGTATTTGTGTAGCATTATCAACAATCTCTTTTCCTTTTATTTTTCATAAATGGTTTTTCAATGACGTTATCACAAAAACCTTATCTTGAATTTGAGCTTTTAAATCCTCATTATCTGAAGATTTTAAGTTCAGTTTATCAATTAAAGAGTCACTCTGTTCTTTAGAACGAACACGTGTTTTTTTAATTGAGTCAGCTGCTCTTTAAAAACCTGTTTAACATGATTAATTTCATTACAAAGACGCTCATTTTCTGAAAGTAATTTTGCCACACTATTCTCCAGTTCCACATTTTTGGTCTCTATTTCACAATAATCAAACTTAACATTCTCTTCCTTAGACTTTTCTCTCATTGATTTTATAATATCCTTCAACTTACAAATGGGACTGATGGGAACATTAGTCTTTTTCACTTTCGGTTGCTGAACATGTTTTGATGTGTTGTGATTTGAAGTTTCTAATGGTTCAGCAAAGGTTACATGTTTTTTCCTAGTCAAAGGGGTAGTAGCAATGTATTTGTCTCTATTATTAACCGCTTTAGGACCTGAGGCACTTACGTTTTCTAACAATTCCTGAGATCTTTTAGCGAAAATGCAGGCATATGCAAGATCATTGTTAGATGGTTTTTTACTACTGGCCTCTTCTACGATTTTACGTAGAGTTTCTAAGGATTCCCTAAGGTGTTTGATAAAATTGTCGTGAACCATCCTATTATTTCTTTGATTAGCAGGAAGAGGTTCAACATCAATTGCATACTTTTCAAAAACAGAAACCTTTGGTTTTACAACATCACTAGTGACGGTTTTTATCTTTCCTTTCAGCTGATTCTTAAGATTCTCAATCTCATTTTGCAAAGAAGTTGTTTTTTCTATGTGCTTGACACGTGTTATCTTAATAGAGTCATACAACTCTTTGTAATGCAGTTTGATCTTTT
>BQNB010115807.1:0-21485 GCA_026074375.1 Tanacetum coccineum
AAGCCGTGATACTATCTGTGCATACATAGCTACTCAATCAAATGGTTCTCAAATTAAATATGAGGACATCACTCAGATTGATGATGATGATATAGAAGAGATGGACATAAAGTGGAACTTGGCTTTGTTAAGCATGAGGGCTGATAGGTTTTGGAAGAAGACTGGTAAAAAGATTACCATTCAAAGATCTGATGTAGCTGGTTTTGACAAATCTAAGGTGGAATGCTTCAATTTCCATAAGATGGGTCATTTTGCTAGAGAATGCAGATCACCAAGGAGTCAAGACAGAGGGAAAAGAGAAAGCTACAAGAAAGATTCTAAGGTGGAAGAGCCTGCTCCTAAGGCGATGATAGCCATTGATGGAATTGGATGGGATTGGAGTTATATGGCTGAAGAAGATGAAGTTTCAAACCATGCTCTTGTGGCTGATGAAGAGGAAGTTCTAACAGAATATGCTCTTATGGCCAAATCTAGCTCAAGTTCAGATAATGAGGTATATGATGATTCCTTTTGCTCTAAATCATGTAGGAAAAACACAGAAAACCTCAACACTAAGATTAGCAAGCTAAATGAAGAACTTAGTGATTGTGAAACAGACTTGTTTAATTATAAAAGAGGATTATCACAAGTTGAGGCTAGATTAGTTGAATTTAAAGAAAATGAAATTAAATTATATGAAAAGATTAGACTTCTTGAGAGAGATATGGAGATTAAAGATAATAAAATTGAATATCTTAGAAATGAGCTTGAGGAAGTAAAGAAAGAAAAAGAAAGCATAGATCATAAATTAGAAAATTTTGGAAATGCTTCAAAAGACCTAGACACACTTTTAGGAAGTCAAAAATTAAGTAAGGACAAGAAGGGTATGGGATTTGATGAGTATTGTGCTGTTCTACCTCCTCCTGCACAAGTTTATTCACCTCCTAAGCAAGATTTGTCTTGGATGGGTTTACTTGAGTTTGTTGTTGACACTGTCATTAATTATACTAGGCCTACACCTAGTGTAGATGGATCAAAAGGTATAAGTAGTGAACTTGAAGGTAATAATTCTTCTGTTTTTGAACAAGGAGGATCATCTAGTAATGTTGTGTCAAAGCCTATGATTAAGTTTATGAAAGAAACTAGTTGTCATAATGCCATTACAGTCAATAATACTGAAAGTGCTAGGAAATCAACTGTGAAATATGTTGAGATGTACAGGAACACTTCAAAAAGTCCTAGAGTTAGGGGAAACCAAAGAAATTGGAACAATAAAAATCCCAACAGCTAGGAAAAGACTTTTTGATGCAAAATAAAGCATGTTATAACTGTGGTTGCTTTGATCATCTGGCATCTAATTGTGGTATATGGGTGGATAAGGGAGAAACCTGGCCAAGGGTTAATTATTCCCAAGACAATATGAAATTCACATCTACTCATAAGAGTATGACACCCAGAGCTGTTTTGCTCAAATCTGGTACAAAACCCATTGTTGTAAACAAGCCATTTTCCACTCCAAGATCAACATTGAATGTTGCTCAACCAAAAATGACATCTTTTGTTAAAACAACACATTCAAATGTAAAAAGACCCTTTGAAAGAAATTCAGTAGCTAAAAATAAAATTTGGGTTCCCACTGTTAGAACAAAAATTCCCACTGTTAGCTCAAAAGTTCCCACTGCTAAGCCAACAGTTGCTACTGATAAGGGATACAAGGGAAAAGTTGTTAAGGCCTCGGCTCGTTGGATTTGGAAACCTAAGCAAAATACTTCTAGTCAAGGTTTAAATTTCAATGGTGTATCAGTGACCTTCAAGAAATATCAATACATTGATACACAAGGCAGGCTCAAGTCAGTAATGGCTTGGGTCCCTAAAGAGAACTAATTCTCTTTTTATTTGTGCAGGGCATACCACAGGATAATATTGATGATAAAGGATATTGGGACAGTGGTTGCTCTAGGCACATGACTGGCAACATATCCTATCTGTCTGAGTATGAGCCTTATAATGGAGGATATGTGTCATTTGGACATGGAGGAGGAAATATTACTAGTAAAGGCACAATAAAGACTGGTAAACTTGAGTTTGAAAATGTTTGTTTTGTGAAAGAACTAAAATATAATCTGTTTAGTGTGTCTCAAATTTGTGACAACAAAAATAGTGTTCTGTTCACTGACTCAGAGTGCCTTGTATTGGGGAAAGATTTTAAGTTAGATGATGATACTCATGTGTTGCTTAGGACTCCTAGACAACATAATATGTATTCCATTGACCTAAACAATATCGTCCCTCATAAAAACTTAACTTGTCTGATTGCCAAGGCCAGTTGATGAAAGTATGTTATGGCATAGAAAATTAGGTCATTTGAACTTTAAAACCATGAATAAGTTGGTTAGGAATAATCTGGTTAAAGGTTTGCCTTCTAAAAGTTTTGAAAATAACCATACTTGTGTTGCTTGTCTGAAAGGAAAGCAGCATGAGGCTTCTTGTAAGACAAAGTCAGTGAATCTGTTTCTAAGCCCCTTCACACTTTGCATATGGATTTGTTTGGACCTACTTCTGTCAGTAGTCTTAATCATAAATGGTATTGCTTAGTTATGACTAATGATTTTTCTAGGTTTACTTAGACTTTCTTTCTAAAATCTAAGGATGAAACAAGTAGCATTCTTAGGAATTTTATAACAGATATAGAAAATCTAAAGGATCTAAAAGTGAAAATAATCAGGTGTGATAATGGGGGTGAGTTCAGGAATAGAGAAATGGATGAATTTTGTTCTAAGAAAGGTATTAAGAGAGAGTTTAGTAATGCTAGAACTCCTCAGCAAAATGGTGTTGCTGAGAGAAGAAATAGGACTCTCATTGAAGCTACAAGGACCATGTTAGCTGATGCTAAACTTCCTGTCACTTTTTGGGCTGAAGTAGTTAGCACTGCTTGTTATGTTCAAAACAGGGTTTTAGTTAACAAGTCCCAAAATAAGACCCCTTATGAATTGTTTAATGGTAGATCTCCTGCTATAGGATTCTTAAGACCATTTGGGTGTCATGTCATGATCCTTAATACCTTAGACCACTTAGGTAAGTTTGATGCTAAAGGGGATGAAGGTTATTTTGTAGGGTACTCTCTGTCTAGTAAAGCATTCAGAGTATTTAACAAAAGAACCAAGAAAGTAGAAGAGAACATGCATGTGGACTTCTTAGAGAATAAACCCATTGAGAAAGGAGCTGGTCCTAATTGGTTATTTGATATTGATACTCTAACCAATTTAATGAATTATGTGCCAGTTATTGTTGTAGAAACATCTTCTACTAACATTTCAGGTACAAAAGAATATGCTAATCAAGCTATAAAGGAAAGTGTGTCCTCTCTAAGATTCATTGCTCTTCCAAATTGGTTTGATGAGGCTTATATGGCACCTTCTCATGATTCTACAAGGAAAAGTGATGCATTTTTAGAAAAAGATGCTTCTTAAAATGAGCAAGATAGCAATGCTGATGTCTTTAAAAGCAGTGGGAACACGAATCCCACTGCTACTTCAAAAGACCCCACATCTGATCAAGTGGAGCCTGTTTTATCATCAACAGTGGAAACTAAAGTTCCCACTGTTAGTTCACACTGTGTTCCACTGATTGCCAAAACTTATCCCTCTAAGAGCTCAAGTGGCCCAAGATCAATTCAAGGGTGGTTCAAGCTATCAGGAAACAATCGCCATCTTGGGCAATGCTATTCCTTTGAAAACCAGTTGGAGGATCTTTTTGGAAGATACAACTGCTTCAGTTATGATTAGAATGAAGTGGAAGCAGACTTAACCAACATGGAAACTAACAATCAAGTCAGTTCAACCCTACTCCAGAATTTAATAAAGATCATCCAAAAAGTCAGATAATTGGTCCCATTGATACTCCTGTTCAAACCAGACACAAGGCTAAGAATGTGGAAGAACAAAGTTTCATAGCTACAATTCATCAAAAGACTAATCTTGATCTTCTTCAGTATTGTCTATTTTCATGTTTCTTATCCCAAGAAAAACCCAAGAAGATCCTTGATGCTCTCAAAGACTCAAGCTGGGTAGAAGCTATGCAAGAAGAGCTTCTACAGTTTAAGATTCAAAATGTTTGGGTGTTGGTTGACTGCCCAAAAGGGGAGAGACCTATTGGAACAAAATGGGTCCTCAAAAACAAGAAAGATGAAAGGGGAATTGTAATTAGAAACAAGGCCAGACTAGTGGCACAAGGGTATACTCATGAAGAAGGAATTAACTATAAAGAAGTCTTTGCACCGGTTGCAAGGATTGAGGCTATTAGATTATTCTTAGCCTATGCTTCCTATATGGGTTTTACAGTATACCAAATGGATGTTAAAAGTGCCTTTCTGTATGGGACTATTGATGAGGAGGTATATGTGATGCAACCTCCTGGATTTCAAGATTCAGAGTTCCTAGACAGAGTCTACAAAGTAGTGAAGGCTATGTATGGACTTCATCAAGCACCTAGAGCTTGGTATAGTACTTTGTCTAAGTATTTATTGGATAATGGCTTTCAAAGGGGTACTATAGACCAGACATTGTTTATCAGAAAGCACAAAGGAGAATTCTTGCTTGTACAAGTGTATGTAGATGACATTATATTTGGATCATCAAATCCAAAGCTGTGCAGAGAATTTGAGACTCTAATGCATGACAAATTCAAAATGAGTGCTATGGGTGAACTCAACTTCTTTCTTGGCTTACAAGTACTACAAAAGAAAGATGGCATCTTCCTCTCACAAGACAAGTATGTTGTTGATATTCTTAAAAAGTTTGGACTCTCAGATGTCAGGTCAGCTAATACTCCCATGGATAGGGAGCATCCTTAGGGAAAAGATGGAACTGGTAAAGATGTAGAACTTCATTTGTATAGATCCATGATTAGATCATTAATGTATCTCACTGCATCAAGACCAGATATCATGTTTGCTGTCTGTGCCTGTGCTAGACACCAAGTGACACCTAAAGAATGTCACCTTCATGCTGTTAAGGGAATTTTTAGGTACCTAAAAGGTCACCCCAAGTTAGGACTTTGGTATCCTAAAGAATCTCCTTTTGACTTGGTGGCATATTCAGACAGTGATTATGGTGGTGCTACTCAAGATAGAAAATCAACCACTGGAGGTTGTCAGTTTTTGGGAAGAAGGTTGATCTTTTGGCAATGCAAAAAGCAGACTATTGTGGCCACTTCCACAACTGAAGCATAATATGTAGCAGCTGCAAGTGGCTGTGTACAAGTTCTTTGGATACAAAATTAGTTGCTAGACTATGGGTACAATTTCATGAACACTAAGATCTATATTGATAATAACAATGCAATTTGTATAGTTAAAAATCATGTCTATCACTCTAGAACAAAACACATTGAGATAAGACATCATTTTATAAGAGACTGTTATGAAAAGAAGTTAATTAATGTGGATCATATCCACATAGATGATAATGTAGCAGATCTTTTAACAAAAGCTTTTGATGTGGGAAGGTTCCAGTACTTAGTTGTAAGTATTGGGATGCTTGACCCCTAAAAATATATGTTTCTTGCCTTTTGTAAAGTTTTGTATATGATTTGCACTGTTATTAGATCAATAAATGTTAGTACTGCTAGAGTAAAATGCAACTGTTAGTCATTTTTCCCACTGTTAAGTTTCCACTGCTAGTGTAAATGTTCCCACTGCTGGGGGTAACTTTCCACTGCTAGTGTTTTTCTTGGTTTTGGACTAACAATTGCATGTTGAGCATGTCATGAAGAGGTCTCTATGATGTATCAAAGGTGGAATCACATAATATGTATTAATCCTATAAGTCAATCTGTCTTGGGTTGGGGTATAGGAACCTCTAGGCTTATGGTATTCATAAAATACTCATGGCCAGTCTTAGACTGTCCCCACTAGTGAGTGAAGGTTCTGTGACAATGAAGGCTAGTCTACTTGCTAGAGTCCTTAACTTTCAAGGCACTGTAGTGTGAGATCTCATTCATGGGTTATACACAAATTTGGTCAACAAGAGTTGCCCTCATGTCTCCCTAAGCGTTTTTAGTATGCATGAGGTGTGTTGTGGCATTTGGGTGTGTAATTATTAGAGAAGGGTCTCATACTGCCAAGACACTTAACCTAGTATGGATGTGGTAGGGTGGTGACTCAGGGAACTTTTATAAATGGGTTAAACTGGGATACAATGGTGAATATGTGTATTAATCTTCTTCATGGGTCAGATAGCGAGCAAAGGACTCATGAATTCATGCATATCTATCTTGCTTATGCAAGTGTGTGTGTATGAATAGGGTAGGCTTACTCTTGATTATTAAATATAGGTTATTACCCTTAGGAATATTTCCCACTATTTGACCAATCTGTTTCCACTGTTAGGCATGGTTTCCACTGTTAGACCAATTTTTCCCGCTGACAATATAGCCGTTGGTACTGTTTGACTAAAAGTTCGTTACATTAATTAATATTTCCGTTGAGATATTTTGGCCGCCTTTTTCGTTATAAGGTTTATTATATTGATGTTTTAAGATAATTCTATTATTTTTCAAGATTTATCTATCATAAAAATTTCAATTATCTTGATTCAATCCAATCTTACACCTTTTTAGAGTCAATAATATCTCAATTGCGGTCATCCACAGTACCAACTCACCTTTTCATACTTTCCACAACATCCTAAATCATCCAATCTTCAATGGGCAAGCTTACTTTTTGTGATTATCACAACATGGTGGCTATTTTGGAGAAAACAAAGCATAATACTGACTTCCATCAGATAGTTGACTTCCTTGAGGCCTCCTAAATAAGGTATGCTTTGACGGTTCATCCCACTGTCTATGTTTCACACATCCGATAGTTTTGGTCCACTACTAGGATCAAAACAACGGATGGAGAAACAAAGATTGTTGCTAAGGTTGACGGCAAGCAAAGGACTATCTCTGAATCATCAATTAGGAGGCATCTCAAACTAAATGATGAGGAAGGGATTAGCACTTTGCCTGACGATGAGCTTTTTGAAAATCTTTCACTGATGGGTTACAATATTTTACCAAACCAAAGGTTTTCTTTTCAAAAAGGTCAATTTTCTCATTAGTGGAAATTTCTTATTCATACCATCATGCAGTGTCTAAGTCCAAAGAGTACTGGTTTTAATGAGTTTAGTAGTAATATTGCCACTGCTATTGTTAGTTCAGCTACTAACAGAACTTATAATTTTTCTAAAATGATTTTAGATGGTATGATAAGAAACGTCAAAAGTAAGGGTACCAAATTTCTTATGTACCCTAGGTTCATAGGAAAATGTTTGAAAATGGGTTAATTTGGTGTTATCAAACATATTGAGACTTATCTAGTGCCCTTTCATACTCGAAAAGTTTTTACTACCCTAAGAGTCAACAGTCCTAGTTTTTCTGGTAGGACTGTCCAGTTGTTTGACTCCATGATAGTTCCATAGGGTGAAGGTTCAGAAAAACCAACTGAGCCTCATCACATACCCTCAGCTGAAGATGAATCTCCACCTCCAGAAAATCAAACCACTTCTCCAGAACCCATACCACAAGAAACAACAATTCAAACCACTTCTTAAGATCTCATACCCTAAGCAACCACAACTCCATCACAAGCTCAAACTGATATTTCCACACCTAGGAGATTAACTAAAAGGGCTATACGGATTTCTCAGTCTAAAGCCCCTTCACCAGGAGCAGATGAGACTGCATTCCCTACAAGAGATGACAACTATGGGGAGGCTTTCCCTACTACCACTAGCTTAGATGTAGGGCAGGACAGGGAAAATATAGCTAAGACCTCTGCCATGCCCCATGAAGCATCACCAGGGGTTACTTCTCTTGGTGGTGGTGAGGGCAGTATGCAACAAAAACTTCAAGAATTGATGGATATTTGTAATAATTTGCAACAGCAACACTTGGTTATGGCGCAAAAGATTCAAAGTTAAGATCTAGAAATTACATAGTTGAAAACCAGAGCCAAAACTCTTGAAGATAATGAGCAGAGGAGAGAAGGATTTGTTCAAGAGGATGCTCCAAACACGGGGGGGATGGATCAAGGGGAGGACTTGGTTGAGAAAAGTACTAAAAAGGAAGTGAAGATACAGAAGAGGTGGCACATGTGTTGAGTTCTTTAGAAGCTGCTAATGTATTGTCTAGTGGAGGTGCAGCTTCTACCCCTGCTGATATTGCCACTATTGCCATTGTTACCCCTATTGCCCCTGCTGGTGTTGCCACTGCTAGTGGAAGTTTTCCCACTGCTGCCATTTTTACCACTGCTAGTATTGCAACACCTTATACAAGAAGGACAAGAGCTTCAAGAGGGATTATTATTGAACCTTCTCACACTACTAGTGTTCCAACCATCTGTACAAAAGGAAAAGGAAAGGAGAAAATGGTTGAGTCTACAAGAACAAAGAAAAGAAAGATTCAGGAACAACTAGATGCTTAGGTGGCTAGAGATTTGGAAGAAGAGTTTGCTCAGGAAGAACAAGTGCTTAGAGAACAAGGTGAGAAAGATGCTGAAATTGCTAGGGCTCAAGCAGAAAGAGAACTTGGAATTATGATTGCTGAACTTGATAGGAGCAATGAACTAATTGCCAAGTACATGAGTAAGTATGAACAAGCTGAAGCTGGCTTGTCACTTGAAGAAAAGATGGAGTTAATTACTGAGCTTGTCAAGTATCAAAAGAACCTTGTTGAGATCCACAGATATCAAGCCTAGCAGAGCAAACCATCAACAAAGAAAGAGAAAAGGAATTTCTAAATGTCCATTCTAAAGAGTCATGCTGAATGGAAGACTAAAGACTTCAGGGGAATGTCATTTGAGCAGATTGAAGAGAAATTTATTCCAGTCTAGAAACAGATGCAAGATTTTGTCCTTATGAACTCCAAGTTAGAAAGTAAAAGAGTTAAAAGACCAGGACTTCAGTTGGATCAAGAAAGTTCTAAGGGATTGAAGATAGTTAAAGCTTCAGGATCAGAACCATCTTAAAAACAACAAACTAAAGATCCTAAGGAGCTATCTGAGGAAGAGCTTAAGAAGATGATGGAGATAGTACATGTAGAAGAAGTCTACATTGAAGCTCTACAGGTGAAACGTCCTATTATAGATTGGGAAGTATATTCAGAAGGACAAAGATTGTATTGGAAGATTGTCAAAGCCGGGGATCATACAGAAATTCATCAAACATTTGAAGATATGCTGAAGAAGTTTGACAGAGAAGATCTAGATAAACTTTAGAGTTTGGTCAAAGAGATTTTCAGTACTGCAGACCCTACAGAGGACAAAGAAAAGGAGCTTTGGGTTGACCTAAAGAGACTTTATGAACCAGATCCTAGAGACCAGCTATGGGCACTTCAAAGATACATGCATGATCCCTTGGAATGGAAGCTCTATGATACATGTGGTGTTCATCATGTATTTACTGGAAGAGGACATTAGATCTTATTGCTAGTAGAGAAAGACTGCCCATTTACTAAAGGACTCACCACTTTGATGATAAGTAACAAGCTCCAAGTGGACCAATATTCAGAGATGGCCAGTGAACTCATAATGAAGATATATAGTATTGCAAACAGTCCAAGATGATGAGATGTTTGGAAGCATCCTCTCCAGGTTAGTATTTTATTCTAGAAACTTGATTTGAAGATGAAGTATCAAGTTTATAGGAGGATTGTTGGGAATAAAATGCTCTAAGGCATTCCCACTGCCAGTTATAATGGTTCCCACTGCTAGAGTATTTTCCCACTGTTAGAGTAAATCTTCCCACTACTAATGTTTACACATCTAAGAAGTTTTGCCACTGCTAAATACATTCCACTGCTGCATGAAGATAAGAACTACTCAGAGTCAAACACACGTTATTGTTATATTTAGAATGTATTTTGTGTATATCTCATATATTTAGGAGATTTGGTTAGGTCTTATCATGTACAGGGCTCATTGTACTATAAAAGGAGTTCTTAGGTTAATATTGAAAATATAGATCTCTGATATACATTCTCTCATAGCTTTAAGGTTGTAAACCCTAGTACTGGTTGAGTACTCGTATTATTACATCAATAATATTAAAGGTTTTTGTGTATTTCACTGTTTCATTCATTTTATTGTTATTCTTTTTGATCATTAAAGGTTAGATTCCGCATAACCTTTGGTGAAACATCTTAACAAAGTTTCTCTCATTGTTAGTTTGGATTTATCCAAGGTGACAATAACCTTACAAGCTAAGGCAATAGATCCAAGTTTGGGAACAACAACTAAGTGACAAGGTAGGGATTATTTATACTTAGATAAGGTTATGGGATTGGATTACCAAAATAACATGATTAGATCTACAAGAAAAAATCAATTATAGTTTGCCTTTAGTTAGAGTATAAATCGCCTGTGTTAACTACCTATGTATAGTTCGCCTGTATTAGACACCCATGTATAGTTCGCCTGTTATAATCATGCATGTATAGTTCGCCTGAGTAATTAATGAACGTATAGTTCGCTTGTTATAATCATGCATGTATAGTTTGCCTGAGTAATTAATGAACGTATAGTTCGCCTATACAAAATTTTAAAATTCGCCTGTGCAAATGTAAACATATAGTTCGTGTATGTTAAGCACTTATGTATAGTTCGCTTGTGAAATCCCTACGTATTGTTCGCTTGTGATAAGGTCTAAGTGTATTATTCGCCTATGTAAACTTTTACTCAAACATTTATTACATTTTTAAGCTACAATATCAATCATATCTTGGTCACATAGTGTTGGGAATTCACTTTTACGTGACAACATTACAGAATTACCATAGTTTATCATAGTCACATACGCGAGGACTAGAATAGGCAACTATGTATAGTTTAGAGGCGTATGAGCTATATATACCCCTCTATGGCTTCCATAGAGGGGTTGAGTCATTATTTTGGTGTTGAGTCATTTGTATCCTTTATCCGTTTTCCATCTAATCACAAGTTCATCTTCCATCTTACTACTTTCTCTCTCTAAAATGGCTATTATGTGGTTTGACTCACCAAGACCACCGGATCATAGTTTTCGTGAATCTTCAATTGGTATCAAGAGCTAACTGAGGGTGTATCGTATTCGTGCGTGTTGTGTTTAGTGATTTGTTTATGGTAACTTATTTTGAGCTTATTGGTTCCGGCTTATTGTGACTCAAGTTTGCTTTTCTTTTCATTCGAGTTTTGTTTTAAAAAAGGTTCAGATTCTTTTTGTGGTTATAACAGCTTATTTTGTCTTGGTTTTTGAGCCGGTTGTCACAACTTGTTGGAGCTTATTTTAAAGTCTTTTTGTGGCTTATTGTCTCTGGTTAAGAGCTTATTTTTAAAGATTTCTAGTTGTTGGCTGTTTCTGGGTATAGCTACAAAACAGACAAGGACAACCGATCTAACTGTGAACCAAACCAGTCAAAAATAATGAGGACCGAACGAGTCATGTATTTGTTACAACCGAACGATTCCAAACCAAGAAGAACCGAACGAGTTAGTTTGAAGAAGACCAAACGAGTATATACCAAGTATGAGCCGAACTAGTTGCCTTGTTTGAGGACCGAACGAGTTTCACACTTTGTGGACCGAACGAGTCTTAAACAACTCAAGCCGAACGAGTGTAAGTTTATAAGAGCCGAACGAGTTATTTTAATGAGGACCGATAGATTCGTTATTAATGAGAACCGAACAAGTGTAAAACCTTGTGGACCGAACGAGTGGCCACCCTTAAAGGATCGAACGAGTTACAACAATAAGAACCGAACGAGTTTCACACTTTGTGGACCGAACGTGTCTTAAACAGCGTGAACCGAACGAGTCTCACACTATGTGGACCGAACTAGACACAACTCAACATGAACCGAACAAGACTCAAACCGAGTCAACTCGGCTCTTACCGAGTTGACTCGGGTCAACTCAACTGAGTCGGGACAGAAATGAAGAAGTGACAAACAGACTCGACATCAACTCAAAATCAATTTCAATAACAACAGCCTTAACATCTAACAAATCCACAATCAACTATACCTAATAACCCTTCGTCACATACTCAACTCATAAAAACCACAAGACTAAATCCGAGTCATTTTGTATCCTTCATTCATTTTCCATCTAATCACAAGTTGATCTTCCATCTCACTACTCTCTCTCACTAAAATGGCTATCATGTGGTTTGACTCACCAAGACCACCGGATCATAGTTTTCATGAATCTTTCAATTGGTATCAAGAGCCATGGAGTGGTGTGTTTAGTTTTTGTGTTTGTCTTGTGATTTGTGTTCAAAACCTTTACAAAGAGCAAAATCTTGATTTAAAATTTTTCGGCTTAAAAACCTTAAAGTTGTCATTTTTCTTGTTCCTATAGGGTTAGTAACACTAGTTGTACAAGATTTTTTGCAAAAAACCAATCAAAAATGTGTCTTTTTGAGTTTTGAAAATTTGGGTTTCGTCTCAGTTACAACCGAACTAGTCTTGTCTGTTGGAACCGAACTAGTTAACCGAACCAGTGGAACCGAACGAGTTGGTTTTAGTTGGAACCGAACGAGTTGATCTCAGTTGGAACCGAACGAGTTTTCTTAAGTTGGAACCGAACTAGTTTCTTCAGTTAGAACCGAACTAGTTGATTAAGTAGGAACCGAACGAGTTGATTTCAGTTGGAACCGAACCAGTTGAAACCGAACCAGTTGGAACCGAACCAGTTGGAACCGAACCAGTTGGAACCGAACCAGTTGGAACCGAACCAGTTGGAACCGAACCAGTTGGAACCGAACCAGTTGGAACCGAACCAGTTGGAACCGAACTAGTAACTTTCTAATTAAAACCTATCAACTCAAATTTTCTAAATTATACGGTTCTTTCTTTGACTTGTAAAATCCCGTGAAACATTAACTTGTTTTCCCGGTTTTGTCGAGAATTGTAAAATCCCGTGTAGTTTCAAGAATTATTTCAAGGCTCAATAACCACACAACTAAACACAATTTCATTCTACCGTCGATCGATCAATTTTGATAAAGAATCATGAAACTTAAAGGCTAGATTTGGAATTATTTTTTAAGTGACTACGGAGTTGATCGGATATCACTTATTTGAGATTGAAGCGGCATTTTACGTTGGCGTGTTCTTATTTTATCTTGAAGTCGGGGTTGGCTCGATGCATGACTTTCAATGATAACTTGCTGGAGCTTAATTTAAGTTGAAGACTTGGTTTATCAAGTTTCTAGCAGTCAAGGGGTGGATGGTTGATGACTTGGTTAACTATCACTTAAAGGAGTTACATTGTAGTAATCAGTATCACACGCTAAGACGATGTGGATAATCGAAAGAGGTGATGAAAGTCTCATACTTTGGTGGCGTATTGAGTACTTAGAGATTTGCTTGGAGCACAAATTCTCTACACCGTTCTTCCAACATTAGCGCAAGCTTAAGTCACAAGAACGGGAAATTCTACTTCAGTTTCAAGTTTGGTATATCTGGTTTACTTCATCAGTGGTTACTTCAAATAGCCTACAAAACGGTTGGTAAAATGATAGCCAGAGAGAGGTTATAGAAAGATTTGATAAAATACACTCCTGGAGCAAGTGGAAGCAACACAGGGAAACAACGGACTGTCATCTGTTACAACTGCAAAGGGGAGGGTCATATTTCCAAGCAGTGCACTATGCCCAAGAGAAAAAGGGAGAAGATTCACCCTTGAGCCTTTGCCTTTCTTTTTCTTGAAAGCTTGACATAGGGCATCTTTCTTGAATTTTTATAAGTTAGGCCATGCCGGGAAGACAAATGTCATAACCGCAGAGAATATCAGCGCTTTAACTTATGGCTTTTGGGTGCATTTCTTCAGACACATGGGGGAAGTGATATCTTGAGACCTTTAATATGCATTATTTGAATTTCCAGGGGGAAGTGTTGTGAGAAGAATTATTCAAGCGTGAGAAGATATGTTGCTGATCTAGTTAATGCTTACCCCAAACAATCAATCACTAAGCTTATTCCTAAAGGAGCAGTAAAAATTGATGTGGTATCTTACCAATTCCGCTGTGCACTTAATTATTCTAAGCTTGTAAGAAAGCTTTGAAACTGCTCAAGAGAGGATTGCTAGTTTGGGGGGAAGCTTTGAAAGCTTCTAAATAAAGAATATGTGGCATGAATTAGGGGGAAGCTAATTCATTGCTAGTTTTGGGGGGAAGCTTTGAAAGCTTCTAAATCAAGAATATGCGGCACGAATTAGGGGGAAGCTAATTCAGAAGCTTCTCCTTAACCAGAAGTGTATGGGTTACCTAGCTCGTGCCTATTACAGTATTTCTTCTACAAAGTACTACAAAGATGATTCATGTTGGAGTGCAGACTTGAAGTCAAACACCACAGAAGACGTCATCAGCATATGAAGCTTCATGGAAGTTCTTGTTCTTAATCATTATGTACTTGTTAGGAAATTATTGTAAGTAATTCTGTATATCGTCCCGTGGGGGAAGATTGTTGGGAATTCACTTTTACGTGACGACATTACAGAATTACCATAGTTTACCATATCACCACACATAGGGACTAGTGTTGTCATTATAGGATTCCTATGTAATGTGTGGTGGTATAAATACCCCTCTATGGCTTCCATAGAGGGGTGGAGTCATTTGGCATTTGTTGAGTCATTTGTATCCTTCATCCATTTTCCATCAAATAACACAAGTCCATCTTCCACCTCTCTATTCTCTCTCACTAAAATGGCTTTCGTGAGTTTGACAACGAATCAGACCACGGATCTATGGTTTACGTAGACCTACATAGGTATTATGGCAATTACCTAACGGGGACCATTTTCTTTATTATATATATTATGATATAATACACTAAGTTAGTTTGAGTGGCATGAGCTTTGACGATATAATCTATTTTTCATAATAATTGTTACTCTTGCATTTATTACACGTCTGTGTATAACAAACGTCACCACTCTAATGATGCCTTGTATTCACCACTATTTATTATGAAACCTATGAATTTCACTTAACCTTGAGTTAACCTTTTTAGCTGTTTATCTTAGGTATCTGAAAATCTTATTGCCGGCGAGGCACGGACTTGAAGATGGCTAATGTTATCATTCAAACTTATGTTTTCATGTAGATTTGGGGACCTCTGTTTGTAAAACTCTCTGACTGTGATAAAGTAATGAATGTAATTATCTTTTAAAAATACGTTCTCTTTCCAGTCGTTTTCTACGATTATGACTGTTGTACTATGAAATAAACCAGGATTGTTTCCGCTGCTTATAATGTCAAAAATGGGGTGTTATAGATTGGACTCTAGAGCCAGATTATAGCGTAACAAGGTTGATATCCTTTAACTATAACTACTTTTCTTTTTTCCATCCAGAAAGTCCTTGTGTCACTACATCTCCTGAATAGTATTGTACATTTCATAAACTATTATTTATTATTTTCAAATAAATTATGTTATTTACTACAGGGTTGTTAACAAATAGTGTTGTCTTCTACCCAACTATTACTTTCGATATTGAGGATGTTTTTCCTCCAACTTTCCAGACTATATCCCGGCTTCCCCGGGCTATGTCTCGCTTCAACAGGAAAACTTATTCTAGCTCTTCACATAAACTCATTTGGTGTAGTTCCATTACTTTCACCAATCTTTACTTTTTCCTGATGAACCTTATGAAGGTCATGCATGCATACTATGCTAAAAAATCACTTTCTACACCAACCATTGTGCCTCCATCTTCAACTGTTTAATCCTTAAGAAGATATCTTTCTTCCAGAGGAAGCTTATTTGTCCTAAGAACAAGGGCATACCAATCATTCTCTCTACTTTGCCCTTCCTCAAGAATTTAAAATGGAGAAGCTCTCATAAAGACAAGTCTGGAACGTACGTGGAGCAAAATTGAGAAATCTTAAATCACTGGATGAGACTCTCTATCGACTGCATTGCTTGCACATAGAAGACAAATAGAAGGTCTCGGAAAAGGGTGGGTGATTATTACAACAAGATTTTGACAATCGGGAAGCTGAACTCAAAATGGGATCATGATCGAATTGAGTCCTAAACTTCAAAGAATAGCAAATGGGAAAATAACAACAGATTGCTCTGGCTCGCTTCAGGATTGCTAATCTAGAACAATTATCGAATAAATCCAAGTTCGTCACCAAGCAGACAAGGAAAGTCTTCTAAATGCAATCTATGAACTCAAGAAAGCCAGAAAAGACCATCGTTATTAGATAGATACTGTTATAGCTTTTTAACTAGCCACGGGATGTGTGTATAAATAACAACACTTGTCAAATTTTGATTTACAGTACAAAGGAACGTTATTCTGATATAAAACAATGGCAATCCGTTTACCTTGTTGTTTATAATACGATATATCCATTCTTAAAACATTTTCTTATATCATTCATCTCCGGTCTTCGTTTAGAATCATACCATGATCTTTATTCAATCTTAGATACTTAATTTGTATGAATTATCTATGATATTGATAGCACTATTTGACCATGTTTATTTTGAACTTTAATCATTTAAGACTTGTGATATCATTCTTTATTACGTGTTATCTTCTGTTGATAGAATTGCCTCTAAGAAGGATGTCAACATTGAGCACAGCCCTGACTTCAGGCTGCCTCAAGAAACTCGTATGTGACAGTGTTACCAAGCTCATAGAAACATAAGCTTGCTAAATGGCAAATACTGATAATATCCCACACCAAGAGAAGATCTGTGGGCAAGAATATGTAGCTCAAAGAGTGATGAGCTCACACCTATAACTTCAAGGTACGAAAGGGCTATTGGTCTCATCGAGGTTTGAAAGAACTGAATCAGTGTTTTACTTTGTAGAATGTACCGGAGACGCAATTGGTGAAGTGTGCTACTGTACTTTTACTAAAGGAAGCTCTTATCCTGGTGGAATTCTTTTCCAACCTATTGGGATAGAGGCAGCTTACAAGATTACTGGGTTGAATTCAAGCAACTTTTGATAAAGAAATATTGTACCTGAACTGAATTCTAGAGATGGAAGACGAATTTTACCATTTCTGACTGTGAAATGGAATGATCTTAAGACATCTGTGAAGAAGATTCAGGAATTGGCAACCTGTGTCCATATGGTGCCAGGGATTTTGAGAAAAATGAAGGAAGTTTTCATTGGGGGAATTGCCTCGAGTATTGAATGGGAATGTTACCGCTCTAAACCTTCAAACTCTAGAGGAATGCCATTAAACTATAGCTAGAGGCTAATGGATAGGTAACAAGCACTCTCTGGTTTCAAGTATCAAGTGATCACAACATGAAGTTGGAGGACAGAAGAACTTTCAACAAACAACAACTACGGCAAGATAATAACATAACAACTACCGTACACAACACCAACAATCGCTAAAAATCACCAACCACAACAAAACACATAAAGACAAGAAACCTTACGGGTGATACTTACCACCCCTAACTCAATAATAATTGGGTATAACTGGAAACCATCTTGTGTAAGAATGCACTCTGCTTCACACAGGACCTTGCACTGGTAGAAGTGTAATAATTGTACAAGGTGGGGCCATTGACTAAGAACTGCTAGAAAACACAGGGCAGCATGGAATGTAATCGTGCTTACCAGTGACAGTTACTTAGCCATAGCTTTTTGTGAGAGAAAGGGATTATGCCAAATCAGTGCCGAAAGACACCAACACAATACCCAGGGAAGAGCCTACATGTTAAGGGTAGGAGATGCTTCACAAGACTCGTACGTATTATCACGGGTATGTTCCTTCTAAATCAACATTATAGGCTAGAGTAATATTTGATTTCTGAGCCGATAAAAGCTTCATTAATCCATATCTCTTGCCTTAAGTAAATATTTACCCATTACAATTGATACTTTTACAATATCGAAATGGCTGACGAAAACACTTAGTAAGACAAACACGTTATTTCAGGGTGCAATCCTGCCCTTGTTAAACAACCTTTCAAAAATTGATCTTATGACCGATTAACTCGGTAGTTTTGAGTGGCATTGGTATGGAATTGGTTATCAAGTATCATTTGCTAGGATCATCTATGACGAGAAAGTCATCCACATTCCTATCGATGGTGACAAATTAATCATTATAGGTGACCAAAGTAAAACCGACTAAATCTATATCCTGTATAAAAACCGAATGTATATATCAGGGGTTGTCAAGTTTTCGTATAGCCCAAAATAATGGAAAAGAAGTAGGACTAGAAATTAACTAGAGACATATCGGTAGTCAGAGATTCCAAAGTTTTTCAAGACGATTAACTGGCCTTCCTCCATTCGTCACGTGAATTTAAGGAATCTAATTTAATTCCTAGGGCGACACCTGTAGGCCCGAGCACGCTTATAGATTAGGGGCTTCCCAGCAGAAATGCAGGAACTATCAACCAAACTTCATGAGTTGGCAGACCAGATTTTATTCGACCTAGTACTTCACCTTGGGAGATCAATGTCTTTATTTGTTAAAAAGAAAGGACGGAATCGTTCCGAATGTGTTTATCGATTACCGGGAGTTGTATAAAACTTACCATAAAGAATGGTACCCTATTACCAAGGTCGAGACTTATTTGACCAAATTTCAAGGTCTCGAGTGTTTTTACTCAAAGATGATTGGATCGGGTTATCATCAAACTAAGAGTCAGGATGACGATATTCCTTAAGACCTGCTTGCACGAACAAGTTACGGACATATGGAATTTTCAAGTGGTGCCATTTGGTTTAAAACTAACACACCTGCTATATTCATGGGATCTCATGAATCATGCGTGTAAAACCATACTTGGATAACATTTGTAATAGGGTTCATCGATGATATTCTTATCTACTTCGTAAAATGAAGAGCAGCAAATCATCTAAGATATCTGAAATTACTAAGAACGGATAATTATATGCCTAAGTTCTCAAGTGTGATTTCTGGATTCATATGGTGTAATTTTCTGGAACTTAATTGAATAGTAAGGATTCGTGTTGACCCGCCAAGATTAAAGCAGTTAAGAATTGGGGATTCCTACTACACCCATAGAATTACCGGCAAATTTCTAAGACTTGCCGGTTATTTTCGCAGATTTATCAAAGAATTCTCGAAGATTGAAATGTCTTTGACTGAAGTAAGCCAGAAAAACAAGAAGTATACATGGGGCGGAAAGATCAAGAGTGGCTTTTCAATTACTAAACAGAAGCTTTATAAAGCTCAATCTTAGCATTACCCAGCAAGGAAACGATAATTTTGTGTTTACTGTGATGATTCCCATCAGGTTGGGAGCGGGGTGTTAATGCAAAGAGAGAAGGTTATTGCATATGTTATCTCCGAAAATTAAGTCTAATGAAGAAAACTATACCATCATGATCTTGAATTAGGAGCAGTAGTGTATCGCTTCTTAAAATTTGGAGACACTATCTGGTATGGCACATAAATGTACTGTTTTTTTTTGTTCACAGATCCTAAAGTCTCAATATTCTCTTGATAAAAAAGAATTGAACATGAGATAACGCGTTGGTTAGAATGCTCAGTTGATTACGATTGTGAGATTCGTTCTCATCTGAAAGGCAAATGTTGTAGCGATGCCTTAAAGGGGAAGGAACGAATCAAAGAAACCACTGAGTTAGATCATAAGTTTGATGCCCATTTCATCCAACCATACCTTCAAAATTTTAAAGCTCAAAATGAAGCACTAAAGAAGAAACATCAAGGCTTGAAAATTTCAGATGGGATGGTAATAATAAAGATTTGAAATACGTCCTGATGGAACTCGTTTGTACTTAAGAACGAAGCTGGTTACCATCTTTGGTAATCTGAGAGACTTGATCCATGTATGAGTCCTATAAATCAAAATATTCATTCAAGGTTTTGACCAGGTGTATCAGGATTATGAAATGTATTGGTGGCCTACCATGGACGGCCAAATCATCGCTGAATATGTTGGCAAATGTTTAACATGCTCTAGAGTTAAGGCAGAATGTCAGAAGCCATCCGGCTTACTAGTACAACCAGAGATTCCTATGTGGAAATGGGAGAGAATCATAATGGATTTCATCACAAAACTGCCCAAAACATCAAACGGACATGACACAATCTGGGTCATTGTCGACGCCCGACCAAATCGTACATTTCATCCCTACTGAGGACAGATGGTATGGAAACCTTACAAGGTTATACAACAAGAAATGTCTCCTGGCAGAGTGCCAATATCTGTCATTTCGGATGTGATAGTCATTTCACATCCAGATTTTGGCAAACAGTACAAAGTGGCTCTGGGTACTCAATTAGACATGAGTCGGCATCTATCCCAAAACCGATGGTGGGACAAAGTGAAAAAGACAACATTCAACACTCAACGACATGCATTCAAGCCTGAGTTATAGATTTTGGAATAAGGGTGGGAAAGACACTTACCATTGGTAGAGTTTATCATTACAATAACAGTTTCCATGCCAATATCAAGGCTTTAGCACATTTGAGGACTTTTATGGGTCGAATAAGTGCAGATCACCTATTTCTGGGCGAATAGTTGGAGGATGTCTCAACTTACGGTACAGAAAAAATCCCTGAAACACTAAAAGACAGTGCAGATACGATAAGCTGCAAGCAGCACGAGGACGGGACAGAGAAGTTATGCTAATGTAAGACGAAATCCTTTAGAATTTCAAGTTGGAGATTGTGTTTATGTTTGAGAGTATCACTCAGAAAAGGTGTATTTGTTTTTCAGAAAAGAGGGAAAGCTTAACCCGGGTAACATTATAAGACCATTTAAAATCCTTGAACGGATTGGCCCAGTAGCATACAAACTAGAGCTTCTTGAAAAGCTTAGTAATGTCCACAATACCTTCCACATTTCTAATCTAAAGAAATGCTTATCTAACGAATCCCTTGTCATTCTAATGAAAGAGCTTCAACTTGATAATAAACTCAACTTTGTGGAAGAACCAGTGGAGATTTTGTATCGAGAAGTCAAGCAACTGAAACAAAGTCGTATTCCTATAATCAAAGTACGATGGAACTCTAAAAGAGGACCATAATTTACATGGGAACGCAAAGATCAAATTCATACCAAATATCCACATCTGTTTTCAAACACCACTCCGGCATCCAACTAAATCTCGGGACAAGATTTCTTTTAAGGAAAAGAGACTATAACAACCCGCAATTTTCATCAATGTAAATATCTATCTATTAAATTAGATGCAATGTAATATCCATCTATTATATATATACCACCTTTTTACAGGGAAATTTTTGCTTTATCTCATTATGCAACATAACTTGCATCTCTAAAGTAAACGAGCTCACGCAACCTCTACCAATGCCATCTCTATCTATGTTTATATCATGTAAACATCCTAATATGTCAAGTATATATCTTAATATTATTTTACCAAGTACATTATCCATTTAACGTATTGTTTAAAATGTTATTTCAAAAACAAGCATTAAACGTTAACGTTTATATCAAAACCCTAATTATATGTAATGTATACATATAAAATGAAT